>JARKID010000300.1:0-50264 GCA_029449255.1 Mycena polygramma
GAAATGTAAAACTTGATGTCCGCGTTGAGCGCGCGCGCTACATCGATAAACACCAGCACTTGGGAAGACTTGCGCATGCCTAGTACAAGGGTTCATCCGAGATCCGCGAGAGTTTGAGATGGCATACCGCTTATCACGTCGCCCACGACGCCTTGCGCTAAGTGGATATGATTTCGGGTCATACGGGATAACCCTTGCTTTGCTGGCAAGGAATTGAGCTGATCAAGAAACTACGCGCAAAGACAATGCTTACAGATGACTTTCCACGCATTTACCGAGGTTCCGTGAACAGCCATGGGGATCTCATTGGCTGAGGTAATGGGCTTCAAGTCGATTGATATCTCCTGGGACGATAAATCACGGTCAGCGCAGCTACGTACACCTAAGGATGGCGAATACTGTGGTGGTGGGCGTCGGCCCACACCACATCAGGTTGGCCGTGTTTGGCAGTAGCTTCTGTAGATTAGTCACCATTCTGTGCTTGCTTCCTGCTTTATCGATCGCTTTGCTTGCTTTGTCCTCGCGCGGCCTCCCAGCGACTCGGAGCCTCCCCTCCCACTCCATTGTGGTGATTGGAGTGGCCTTCCATCCCGCGCGCCCTTCGGACCAGATCGATCTTCTGCGATCGCCCTCCAGCTTTTTTCTGCGCTGAGCCTTCTTGCGGGCGTTTTTCCTGCGAGCCTGCGACCTGCAACTCTGTGAAATCAGAGACTACGAGATACGAGAAGAGAGAACGAGAGAACGAGACTTGCGTGTGCGTTTGCGTTTGCGTTTGCGATTTGCGATTTGCGTTTGCGTTTGCGTCTGCGAGACGCCAGACGCGAGACGCGAACACCGTCGTTCTTAGAAGACACCAGCATCTGCGGTACCGGCTCTGCCGTGCTTGCGCGCTTGCTACTCGTCTTCCGTGAACCCCCAAAGAAGAAGAAGACTCCAGATATTCCCTGTGTCCCGCTTTGCTTATTCACCATCCGGTGCTATCCCCGCGCCGCGTCTTTCTGTGTACAAGATGATCCCCCCCGAAATCCCTTCGTTGTCGGACGAGGAGCAGCATATCATTGAAACCATGTGTTCAGACGCACTTTTCGCTGCTTGGAACGAGGACAGTGTTGTAGTGGACGTCAATTTCCACCTCCGTCAGCTGTGGCAGACAGCTTTCCGCATCGGTCTCGCACACGGGCGGGAAGAAGCTAAAGCCGGCTGTCGCAAAGAAGATCATCTGCCCCGAGCCGCCGTTCAGAAGGAGATGGAACAGGAGAGGGTCTGGGGATATGATGTGGGGTGGAGGCTTTGTGCCGAGGTGTTACAGGATCGCGCACAGAAGGCGAGTGTAATTCCCCCGTCTCGTTCTTTCGCCGTTGCCGCTACCCAGACGGAAGCCGTTCCCAACACATTCAATCGCGCTGTCGATACAGATACCCTCTGCTCGTTCCATCCCCCACCCCACCCTGTTCTCGAGTCGCGGATTCCGATACTCGATGCAGACAGCGAGAACCACGAGCCCACACCTCCATCCATTCCCCGCGACTTCTCCGGCTTGCGCACTGCATGTGCGCGACCTTTTGCCAGTTTGCAGCGGCGTCACAGGCGCGCAAATCGTACCCCGACTCTAGCTTCGAGATTCCCCCGCGGCGCGTGCGCACTCCTCAAACATCAAACAGTTGTGTTAAAATTCTACGAGACGAGACCGAACACCAGGCGTGCGCAACACCCTATCCCCACTCCCACATCTCGTCCACCCCCACCGGCGCCCACCTTCGATAGAGCTCCACGTCTGGATTGGGATCGTGATCCGCGGCTTTGCGATCTTAGTCGGGCGTTGACGGCGTTGGGATGGGTCCGGCCGGGATGAGGCTGTGGGTTGATTTTTTTGGACACTGACGTGTTTCTTGGGCGTCTGGCGGCGGGGACGCCGCCTTTGCGAGTGGGGGCACATGTGGTGGTGGGCGTCGGCCCACACCACATCAGGTTGGCCGTGTTTGGCAGTAGCTTCTGTAGATTAGTCACCATTCTGTGCTTGCTTCCTGCTTTATCGATCGCTTTGCTTGCTTTGTCCTCGCGCGGCCTCCCAGCGACTCGGAGCCTCCCCTCCCACTCCAATACTAACCGGCATGGAGTGTCCCTGGTTTGCCCGAATGCACCAAAAGTCACTTTCTCCGGGACGGGCCTCATTCAGAAGGTGGTAGCGCGACTTTTGGTCATTTTGTACAATGGCTTCCAGTTTCGTGAAGTCGATTCCACGGAGCGACCGGTGGCCTAACTATCCGCATACTTAGACAGAGACAGCAGAGTATATGTGTATGTGCACGCACCAGCGCCTCTACTTTCACATAACCGTCCGAACGAATGGGCAGACCAGCAGCTTTGGCGCCATGGCGCAAGAGAAATGCTAGTTCGCGCGACACCCAAGTCATCTCAAGACCCCGTTCTGCTCCTCGTTTTCCCGGCCATGGTCGCGTAGGCGGAGGACCTGAGTATTCCCTGAAGAGGAATGGGAGGAAGTTCCGACATCGTGGTGGCGGTTGAAAACGAGAAAGCATATCAGCAGAGACAAACAAGTACAACGGGCGATCTTCGACTCTTCTTCCACCATCATCTACTTCCAGATAGCTCGCCAAGGAAAGGCTCTTGTTGCTCTCTCTCTTAGGCTGGGGTTATCGGGATTCCACATGGCACACTTGATGCGAAATAGTGTAACAACGACACTGGACGGCGACAGGAATCTCGATTCTCGAAATAGGAGTCACAACGAACATGTGAGGCCGACTCCGAGTCCTGAAGAACAAGCGAGGTACGAGCTTATTATAGTGTCCGGCTGCGAGAGACTAACTCCCCGTAACCGATTCCCAGCCCGTGATTCAACTTCTACCAGCTCTGATGTCCATCCGAGGAATGTTCCATCCGGACCGATCTTGCTGACGACGCGTTCATTACGGTCCAAAGCCGTCACGCTGGCCTGGTCCTCTGCGCTCAGAGTGCGCAACTATCCCTTCAGCGTCAAGTTTTCATCTCTCGTTCGAAACTCGAAGCACGCGCGGTAATATTCCCTTTCTGGCGGCCGGCGTCTGCGCTCTTTGGCACAGCGACAACGCCGCGTGCGATATGCCAGGCGAGAATGATTTGCGTGGGAGTGACTTTGTATTTGTCTGCGAGGGCGACGATGGTTGGATCGGTGCGAACTGTCTCGTGCCCAGTAGGGCTGTACGCGGTGACAACGATTCCCTTCTTGCGACAGTACTCCAGCAACTCGGTCTGTGCTAGGTATGGGTGCATTCTGTGTCCCCCATTTTAGTCACTTGTTTGAATTGACATAACTCAGATGCTCACTCCACCTGGTTCACTGCTGGCACGATTTTCGCTGTTTTGAAGAGTTGCTCGAGCCTCGGAAGAACACCTGAGCAAGCTCACGGACGAGAGATTTCGAAAGCACTTACGTCTTGATCGAAAAATTGCTCACTCCGATCGCTCGAGCCCGTCCACTTGCGTGAAGACGCTCCAGCTCAGCCCAGGTGTCGTTGAATGTCGGGGTCTCAATAACTTTTAATTCCTTGACCATTCCTTCAAGCGTGGACGGTGCGTCGTATCCATCTATTACAACGCATTTAGTGGATGAATATGAGATGAAACTGAACGCTTACTCGGATACTCGAGGGTTTGAGGGAAATGCATAAGGTACTGCGTTGGAGGTATCAAGTGGTGACGAAGACAGCCAGCGGTTTCGTACCAAATCGACGTAATCCAGACCCAACTTGCTCAAGCTCTCGTCGAATGAGCGCGCGACGTATTTTGGGTGGTACCATCTTTATTCAGAGCTGAATAGAACCGGACAGTGCCTCAAAGCGGCGGAGAGTCCACTTACGGGAGTTTTGTCGTCACGAAAACTTCCTCGCGCGGCAGCGCAGATGCGCGCAGAGCTGCGCCAACATAGGGTTCCGTCCCTGTCCCCCGTAAACTTCCCATATCTCGCTGCCACATTCAAAATGCTCACCGTATACATAGGCCGTGTCAATGTGTCGGTAACAACCCTGTCATCAAGAGAGATCCAGTGTAAACTAATCAAGAGACTTTTACCTTGAGAGCAGTGAAACCCCATTTTTCGGAGTCTGCTAAAGTCTCGGGTGTGATAACCCAAAGGCCCGCTCCAAGTCCTGAAAGGTGGGTAAATCAACGCGACACGCCATCGTGGGGGATAAACCTCTGACGGGAATGAGTGCTCCAGTGTTGATCTTGATCGAAGGAATTGCTGCCATGAGTTATTGGTGTTCAGGACCAAGGTAAAGCATCGACTTTATATGGAGTTCTTCAGTGCTGACATACGTGCCATAGTCTCCCGCTCTTCCGGCGTATTCTCAGCTTACAATCCAGGTCGACTTGTTAGCTCAAGAGACCCCGACGGGTCGGTGTTTGCCATGTATCCTCAGAAACTGATGACCATCAGGTTGAGTTTCTAAGGACACTGTAAGTCCGACTGGCTTCGCTTCTGTGGGCTCTCTTGACTATGGCCTTTCGACACTGACCTTCACCGTTCCAGAGGCGCCCTCAATGTGAACGATTCAAAAATCGGACGCCAAGTTCATCACTCCGATGCCAGTTTTCTAACCGCCATACTGCTGCCACACTTTCCTGTCGGATCCCTTGCGTACGTTCGATTTTTACTCCTCAAATCCTCTACCAACCATACTGCTCCGCCGTCCAGCCCCAATTTTTTCCGTCAGCTCCGATCTTGTTGATAATCCGTTCGTTGCGATCCAACGCCGTCACACTGGCCACGTCCTCTGCACTGAGAGTCGGCAACTATCACCTGGGTGTTAGCAATCCTTATCTGGTCCTGAAAACTCCAGGAACGCACGGTGATATTCTCCTTCTGGCGTCCGGCGTTTGAGCTCTTTGGAACAGTAACTACCCCGCGCGCAAGGTGCCAGGCGAGGATGATTTGCGTGGGCGAGACTTTGTACTTTTCCGCGAGAGCGACGATGGTGGGGTCATTGCGAACTTGCGCATGCCCAGAAGGACTGTATGCGGTGACGACGATCCCCTTCTTGCGACAGTACTCTAGGAGCTCGGTCTGCGCGAGGTACGGATGCATCCTGTGCCCTTCTTCAGTCACTTGCCTCGGTGAGTATGATACTATATGATACGCACTCGACCTGGTTCACGGCTGGCACGATCTTGGCTGTTTTGAAGAGCTGTTCAAGCCTAGCAACGACCCATGAGTAAGTTCTCAATACGAACAACTGGAGGGCACTTACGTCTTGATCGAGAAGTTGCTTACTCCGATCGCTCGAGCCCGTCCGCTTGCGTGAAGACGCTCTAGCTCAGTCCAGGTGTCGTTCAACGACGGGGTCTCGACAACTTTCAAGTTCGTCGCCATTTCAACTAATGTAGCAGGTGCGTCGTATCCGCCTACCCCGCGCATTCATGGTACGATTCAAGTGAACAGTTTAAGGACTTACCTGGGTACACGATGGTTTGAGGGAAGTGGATCAGGTACTGTTAGAACAGGTCAGACGGCGCATAACTTGCACACAGCTAGCAGAACCCTACCAAATCAACGTAATCCAAACCCAACCTGCTCAAGCTCTCTTCGAATGAGCGCGCGACATATTTTGGGTGGTACCATCTTTATTCAAACGCTTAGATGTGACCGGGCACCACGTTGAAGCAGCAAAAACAACTTACGGGAGCTTCGTCGTCACGAAAACTTCCTCGCGTGGCAGCCCAGAAGCGCGCAGAGCTGCGCCAACATACGCTTCCGTGCCTTGTACTTGTCAACATCGAGAATTCCAATGCCACAATCAAAGCGCTGACCGTAGACGTAGGCTGTGTCGATGTGTCGATAACCAGCCTGTTCATAACAGATGTATTCTGGGACAGGAATTGAAGGAAATGTATTTTACCTTGAGGGCGGTGAGGACCCATTTTTCATAGTCTTTATAAGCGTCACCTGTGAAAACATCCGGGCCCGCTCCAAGTCCTAAAACGAATGAGTGATCCAATGCGACACGTTTTGGTGAGGGACAAACCTATGGCGGGAATGAGTGCTCCAGTGTTTAATTTGAGTGAAGGAATAGCAGTCATGATTGCTTGGTTCTCAGGATCAAGGTAACTGGTCCTTTGTATGGAGAAATTGGGGTTTTGCCACAGGTTTGATGAGGGCAGGTGGGTTACAAGCGGAAGTACAATGAAATAGCTGCTTTTATACGCCTTGCTTATTCATCCTCGGGCCTACTCCGGAACCGCTGACTGATCTCCTTCCCGCGTTTAGCCGAGCTCCAATGCTCGTCCCGCAAAGTTAGCCGAAAATTCCGGGTTTCAACAATATCTTGAGAGCTCCAGCCACATCGATGCGGTGTATCAAGAATTCCACTGAAAGCCTAGTTAGAGATGCCTCAGTCACTCATGGACAGACACGAAGGCCGGAAGCTCTCACCTCGTATAATAACGCAAGCATACTTCCCTTCCATTTTGGGCGACTAACCGCCCAAAATCCCAAAGAGGAAACCCACATGATCCAGTCTCGTAGAGATTACACCTCGATATCCAAGATATTTACCCACATGGGAAAAGCTTAACCACCATGGAAACCATATGCAGGTCAGACTCCGTTACCTTGATATCTATTGTGCGGGAAGTCAGTTTCTCGGGGAGCAGCGATGATTTTTATCATTGATAACAGCGGCGGAAACACACCGCCGTGTTAAATTGTGTCAAAAGGCCGACAAATATTGCGGAGGCGGCATTGTCGAGATGGGGCTACAGTCCGTGATTGCCATCTGCGTTGCGAGAGCGTTGCGGAAGCGCAGAGGGTTTGCGACAGTCGATATATTGAACAAGACAAGAACACTTCGTGAGCAAGTCCGCTAAAAGCAACAGCTCAGCAGGGATCGAGGTTAACTTTTGCGTTTGGACCGAGTCGCAGATGAAATGTAGCGACGCGTATCACAGGTCAGGTCCATCCATCTCTATCCGCCTTGTGTAGCTTCGTGGCGCGTGAACCAATGGCGAGGAAGAACGGCTAGCGGCCTGAACACACCGCCGTGTGAGATCGGGGCCACAAACTGCCGCTGTGCGTGCAGCATTGGGCGCCTGTTGAGGAAACAATAGAAGGGGTCGAGAATCCATCCATCCATCGCAACCCAAACCCGACCACGAACGACATGAGCGGCCTCCAGTACAACCCCACGACGGGCGAGCCCTTCCTGCGCCTCCCCGCTCCATTCACCAACATCATTATCACCCCGCCGCGCATGAGCGACGTCGCGCCGAGCGTCGCGATCATGAACGACCCCACGGTCGCAACGTGGATGGGGCCCAACGGCCCCGCCAACGTGTACACACCCGCCTTGGCCGAGGGGTGGCTCACGAAGGTCAAGGCGCAGACGGACGCGGCCCTGGACGAGGTGCGCGCCGTCGGGGCCACGGAGCCGCGCGCGCCGGTGGGTGCGTGTCCCGTACGCCATATCCGCGAGGAACAACCCGATGGGACGGAGATGTTCATCGGGGACGTGGGGCTCGTGCGGTCGAGCTGGACGGAGGTTCTGGACGCAGAGGAGCGCGCACGCCTCGTCGCGGAGAACAACGCACGCGTCGCGGGAGACCCTGAGATTGCGTGGCATGTTGGCTGTGCGTGTTTTCTTGTCCTTCAAGGCTGCTGGTGCTGAAGAGCGCTAGATTATCTCGCCCCGAGCCACCATAGACGGGGACTGATGACCGTTGCGGTCAAGACGCTGATCACGGAATTCGGTATTCCGTGGATGAAGACAAAACGCATTCGCTCGTCGGCTTTCGAGGGCAATCATGGCAGTCTGAAGGTGCTAAAGAACAACGGCTTTGTGGAGGTGGACGTTTTGGTGAAACACGTCAAGATCGGAGAGGAGATGAGGACGCTGCATCTTTTCGAATGGAGCGGGTGAAAGGAAACCAATAAATGTACACGCAGAGCCAAAATATTTCCGCTTGACACTAAAACAATTCCATGGTGGTTACATTACTTCTTGAGGTTATTTAAACCCCCATCGTCTAAACTTTTCCCTGGACGACTCAAGGGCGAGCGCCATACACATCCGTGGCGGTGACGCCTGCCTGGCCACGACGAATGTTCGCCTGCGCCCATCTGAGGAGATTGTCAGCAAAGTATCGTTGAAAACGGGGCCACACGCACTTTTTAATCCGAATGGACTCAATCTGGATGAACCCAGTCGTATCCGTCGGCTCGAACCCGCCCATCTCGTCCATCGAGCTCTGCCGCTCGTCATACAGGCCCTCCGAGCTCTCCCGCCCTTCAACGACAACGTTGCCCTTGTACAGCTTCAGCCGCACAAGCCCGTTCACGGTGCGCTGGCTCGCAGGGATCGCGCTGACGATGAACTCGCGCTCGGGCGTGAAGAAGTGCCCGTTGTAGAGCATCCGGCTGAGCTCGACGGTGACGAACTGGTCCCGCAGCGCGCGCACGTTGCGGTCGAGCGTGAGGCCCTCGAGGTCGACGTGCGCCGCGCGCAGGATCGTCGCGCCGGGCGACTCGTAGCACCCGCGCGACTTGACGCCGATAAAGCGGTTCTCGACGATGTCGATCCGCCCGATGCCGTGCGTGCGCCCGAGCGCATTGAGCGCGAGGAAGATCTCGACGGGGTCGGTGTAGGTCTTGTCCGTGGCGGTGACCTTCGTGGGGAGCCCGCCGGTGAACTCGATCGAGATGCGCTCGGGGTTTGCGGGTGCCTCTTCGAGTGCGGTGGTCAATTTCCACATGTCCGTGGGCGGGGTTACGTTCGGGTCTTCGAGGATACCGGCTTCGTACGAGATGTGGAAGAGGTTCTCATCGGTCGACCAGGGCTTGGAGGCGGTCTGAACAACGGGAATGTTGCTCTTGGCGGCGTATTCAAGGAGGGCCTGACGGCCAGGGAAACGGTTGTAGAATTCTGGCGTAATATTAGTTGGATTCTAGACCTCTGAACAACAAGATGCGCACCAGGCAGACGCCACGGCGCGATAACCTTGATGTCGGGCTTGAGGCCATAGAAGGCGAGCTCGAAGCGGACCTGGTCATTGCCCTTGCCGGTGCAGCCGTGGGATACGAAGCTGGGGAAAATGAGATGAAGAATGCGAAAGAATATGCAGCGAACGTACTTGCACCCTTCCCGGTCTGCAACCTCGATCATGCCGCGGGCGATAACGGGGCGAGCAAGAGACGTCCCGAGCAGGTAGACGTTCTAGTTCCGCGTCAATTCGGGTCGAAACAATCGATAAAAGGTACCCACCTCGTAGATGCAATTCGCCTGCACGGCGGGGTAGATGAGCTCGGTGACGAACTCGCGCTTCAAGTCCTGCAGAATCGGTGAATATCAAAACACGAGACGGCCCAACGCGTTATCTACCTGCAAGAAAAACTTCTTAGCGCCGACTTTCAGGGCTTTCTTCTCCGCGGCAGCAAAGTCCTGCAAGGATCCTGAGTGCTTCCCTTCAAACCCAAACGCAACAAACCTACCTCCTCTTGCCCAACATCCGCCATGAACGCGTACACCTCATAACCCTGCTCAATGAGCCAGGCGAGGATGCATGATGTATCTGCCAATGCACAAATGAGCCCTGCACCAGATTCAAACGAGATATACACACCAAGGCCACCGGAGTAGGCAAGGAGGACACGTCCAAGGGAGGCAGGCATGGTGGTAAGGGAAGAAAGCAAAAACTGTTCGAGTCATTTTATTTTGGGGTCTCCGCTTACGGCATGGCAGGATAAGGGCCCAGTGACCGAATAAGTCCGAAAGGGGCGGAATGGCTACCGAGGCGATTTGGACGCGATTTTGGGCGCTGGGACGCGTCGGAGCGCAGCGAGATTTCGTTAAGCAATCTAACAACCCATTTGCTGTGGAAGTTTAAGCTAAAACGCGCGTTCAGAGTTCAATTCGACGCGTCTGATGCACTCTTGAATCTTGAGTGCCGGATAAAGCCCTCGGTCGTTTTTCCGTCTTTCCAGGCCCACAGGCCAGCAGTCAAGTACTTGAAGTAGCGTAGGATGCGCTTTATCGTCGTTTGATCACCCTGAGATCGACCCTGCAGCGACAGGCCTGGACACCGTGACAGAACGGGGCGAGGCTGCCGAGGCAAGATAATAGACAAGCAGTCCCCAAAACCAGAGGACTGTCGCCAATGAGGCCTAGCGAGGGTTTGTGAAGGAGCATTCAAGGAAACACGATCACGTGAGATGTGACACAACCTAAGCGGAATTAAATTTCTCCGATGCCCTCCAAAATTGAACACTTGAATGCGTTGCCTCTCAAGATCCGCTTGCCGGCTTACCGCAATCCGCGAATATATTGAATCCCAAGCCCAACACGCGTTGAATCTGCTCCGCGCGCCATAGTGACAACATGACAACACAGTGAGTGAAAACCTCTTGTACTTTTCCGTACAGGTTATTGAGGATTACCCTCGCGCCTTTTACAGCTAATGTCAGTATTGTGTCAGTACCGAAGGCGCGAACGGAAAATTCCCCATTTGGGACGTTTTCGAAGAATTACCAAGAACTCAATACGTTCTTGACGGATTCACTTGAAAACTAGATAGATCGCTCGGCGCCATTGGTGCGCAATTAGTGATAGAGTAAAGTGTGCCAAAAGAACTTTTTTTTCCACTGCCTGAGAATCTGGTCACCCGCCCGAGAATCCTATTTAGTACGCTGAAATCAAACCCGGTGAGCCTGGTTCCTTGAGAGGAGGACTTGTTATCCATTCTTTGTGTTGTCATAGAGCCAAAAGTGTGAATATTCCAATGCTAACAATGCTCGGCACATTTTGAGTAATGGTATTGTTCCAATTAGCTCTAAGTACCAATGTTCAGAGGAGATTCACGCACAAAAATGGTTCAAGGAGACGTCAAACAATGAGATACGACGTCCCTGAAGGTTCAGGTCCATTATTGAACAGGGCGTGGGCTTGCAAAACCGAAATTCATGCTTTGGTGCTGGATTCACCGGGGACTCGAAAATATGGTATTTTGACGGATGTGACTCTATCACTAATTGCGCACGAATTAGCCGGAATCAACTGCCTGATTTTTGGGTTCATATGTGCCAAAGTCAGCGAGATATAGACAATTCTTTCGCGGGGATCAAAATCTGCCCAAAACGGCAATTTTCGATTCGCGCCTTCGGTACTGACATTAGCTGTAAGAATCAGGCTGCTGATCGCAACATCCAAAGAGAGACACAAAATTTCAACAAACTATGACGCGAATAAGTTGAGGTTCGTAGAACAAGAGAGTCCTGACAAATGTTCAGGTTTTTATCTCAAGATGTTCATTGTTCGCAGGGCAACAGCAGGGTATACATTCTATCCCAATACTACATAATAAATAGACATACATATCCGCGGTTCACCTAGTATGGTGCCCTCTGGGTGATGGTTGTCTCGTTGGTCTGGATGTTGAACGTCGTGACAACGTTGTGGAGAAATACGTCGCCTCTGCAGGGACGGTTCAGGAAGAGGTATGGTAAGCAAGAGTTTAACGCACAGAATGAAGAGGTCAGACGGGCCCGAGGGGCCGTCCGTCGCAGGCTGCGTGCCCGAAATGCAGAAGATCTTGCCGGCTTCATCCTGGATCTGGACGATTTGGTCACGGGCATCAATAGAGAAGCTCTCCCCTCCAAGCGTCACCGAGAATGCAGGTGCACTAGCATTGCACGCGACAATGTACTGCCCCAACTGCGTATTGAACGTCGCCTTCGGTACGAACTGCGCGTTGTACGCCTCTGCGACTTGGCTTGGCACGAGATTTAACGTTGTCCCCGAGTCGAGGATTGTGTTGTTCGAGGCGGTCGCAACCGCAGTGCTGCCGGGGAAGATGTATGCCTCGACGTGGACGGTGTAGAAGAGGTATACGGCGTCAGCGCTGTTGGAAGGCTCTGCAATGGGCTCCGTGTCGCTGCCAGTGATAGAGTAGCCTTGGATCGGGACGGTGACAGTGGTGTCGCCGAGGTCGACAGGGGGCGTGCCGCCGAAGGCGATGAAGCCGAGGTCGGAGTCCTCGCTAGAGTTAACGTTGGCGCCACGATTGAGAGCGAGAGAGAAAACTGTGTAAATGTTAGACTGAAAATGGTTTGTGTAGAGTGAGGCTAACATGGGCTGCTCCTACCCTGCTTGACGGCGGTGACGAAGAAGGGGTCGTAAGGGATATGATTAGCCACGGACGGCTGCGTAGATTCGCTGGTGTTAAATACTGCGGGTTGAATGTTACATGGATGTCAAATAGAATGGCAACGAGATACTGACCGAACGTGCCGAAGGAATATGCGAGCCCAAGGAGACCAGAGCTGGTGTCCTCGCCATTCCATGAAGCACGATCAGCAGTACCAATCTCCTGCTTGGTGACCGTTAGGCCGCCGACAGAGACGGTGTCGAATCCGACGGGACCAGAGGCGAAGTTTCCACTACCATAGGTAATGTTTAAGGTGACATTGGGGAAAGGTTGGAACGTGGGGGATGCATCAGTGTCGAAGCCGTCGCTCACAAAGCCGCAGGTAGCTACTGGTTCTGGGGCGCCGGTATTGTTGAAGCAGCTGAAGCCCTTCTTTACCAGCCAGGTATCGGAGCTGCGACGATATATCAGCCCAAGAAAATCAGTTGTATTAGCACTTGCAACACACCTTCCTGTGTCAACAACGACGGTGAAGTTCTGGCCCCCGACGGTGATGTCAATGAGGTACTGAAGGTCGAGCTCACCGCCCGCGAGGCTTGTCACAGTGGTACCGGGCGAAGTCCGTGCACGCAGGGCTGCCAGATTAGATTTTTTCGACTGTCTCCGGGGCGCTTTCGAAGTGATGGGAACAGTGAATGGAGCTGCAGGGATAACGGCGGGCTCTAGGGAGCGCACAGCATGGGAGACATGTCGCACGATGTTGAACTCGGCAGCAGCAGTGCAAGCGAGCGAGAGAACGGAGAGGGCCACGAGAACCATGGTTGGACGGGGATTGAGCAGAAAAATACGCCGAGGTATTTATGCAGAGACGGGGAATCGACCATGCAGTTCGCGGGCGGGGTCCAATTCTATTAAAACTCCAAAAATGAGCGGGGAATGAACCGTGCGGTTGGCGGGTAACAGCGTGCGGCCGCATGTGGCAAAACATCAACGGATCAACACGCTGTGTTCATAGGTCAATGCTATCATGGCCGTTAGCAGTGAGCGGTCAACCCAAGTTTATGCGAGCCCGCTGACCCCCGATCAATCTCGAGGCTGATAGCTATAGCCGAAGCCCGTCGCAGCCTTGGCCATGCATTTTTGGCACAAGAATTCGGGCGCAGCCGTTGGTTTATGTTAGCTTGCTGCTTGAAAGACGTTTGAAAAAAAATTCACCTCACTTTGCCATCGATGTTCAAAACGTTAGCTCCGCATTGCGCAACATGATTTGTTCATCGTGTCCTTTGCAAAAGTGGTAACAGGAGCCAGTTGGGTCCTAGGCAAGAAGAAGATGGACATCATTTTCTTCCCTTCGGCTTCAGTAGGAACGATACATTTTCCCTCTCTATGGAGGTCAGAACTTAGGACATTTGTTGGTTCGATTTTCGCCAGTTTGAAAGTAGGCCATAGTTCCCGCGCTGTAAAACGACCCGTTTTTCAGCCCGGATATTTTGTGGGCCTTAAATTGTCTGAACGTTGATTGTCTTCGCCGGTCGATGATCCTTGGCGACCATTATCATACTTGGAGCTGGCAAGGCTGAAAGAGCTTGCCACCAACGTCAAAAGTGTAGATTCCAAAGTCTCTCGTAGACAGACGCCCTAATGAATGAAGCTCGCACTTGGCTTGTAAGATAGCAAGTTACAGACTGGTGTGAGTCTCAGTGCTGTTTGAACTTTGAAGTAAACTGAACGCTTGAAATTCCGGTAATTTCGTGAGACTTCGCGGAGACGGTTGAGACAGCCATATACAGCGATTGAGTGGTGCCGTAGTCTTCAGCACACCACAGAACGACATGGGGTTCAGAAGGAAGTTGGCCTTATTTGGCAAAAGCCTTATTCGGGTTTCTCTCCGATACCTCATTGTCCTGCCACGCGAGCATAATAAATCGCCCCTCTTCCCCCTCCCATTGCTTTCCCAATTTTCACGCTGCTTGGGTTTGTGGGTGAGCTTTCAGCTACGGGAACTGAATTCCAAACTCACGTTTCGAAGCCAGGTCTTTATTCCTTTGACATGAGCCGGTCAGAACGAAGTGGCATTGGGGTGAATCGGAGTATCAAGAGACATACAACTGCAGTACCAAGCACGCGCACCCAAACGTTCTACAGCGGCGAAAATTCTGCTCAGCGAAGCAAGTCTCGTTCCCCGTCAAGAAATGGTTCGGGTTCACGCAGTGATCCGTTTACCCTTTCCATTTGGACCAGTGGCACAGCGACGCCTGTGGTCCCCACTGTCAAGCGCAAGCGGTCCGAAGCAGCATTTCCGGTACAAGACCACGACCGCGGACAGCGCATCATGCCGAAGCCCTCTGGGTCCGGAGAGCGCCTCGTCCCCGTGCTGGCCAGCTCTTCTGTTCGTCCGAAGAAAGAGAGGGAACGAGCGAGAGCCCCCACTGAATATGCACAACGTATGCATGCACCAGTCGATGCCCCGTCAGCCCGCAAAATTGAGGAATCGAAGCAAGTCATTGCAGTAGATGCATATTGCGGACCAGCCGAGTACGAGCGAATGCGAAGGGAAATGGAGGCGTTGAAGAAGGCGGTCCTGGATGGCAAGAAGCAGCTCAAGAAGCAGAACAAGGTATGTTTTCTTTACGCCTCCTCGCATGGCACTCATTGGAAAACTACAGACCATCAGCGAACTCAAGGCCCAGGTCGTTAGCGAAACACTAGTACGTTTGTCGTCTCTGTCATTCCACAACACTACTGACCTCTACGTTCAGGCTCGGGAGGCACAAGAAAGACTGGTGGCAACGGCTTCATCCAAGTCCCGAAAAAGTGAGGAACTCCTCCAGACGATCGAATCGTCTCTCCAATGCCAAATATGCATCGAACTTGTGTCCAAGCCCAACGTGTATGTCTCCCGCTAACGTCCCATCGTCAACCTCACATCTTGTACCAGTTTAGCGCCCTGTGGCCACGTCTTCTGTCTCGAATGCCTGCAGCAGTGGTTTCGCTCTGCGCCTGGTGAGAGCGACGGCGAGATGGATATGGACACCCAGGAGCAGTACATCTTGCACCGCGAAAAGTCGTGCCCCTGCTGTCGCGCAACGGTCCTACGGCGGCCCGTGCCCGTGTTCGTGGTGAAGAGCGTCGTGACCGCGCTGCGCAACGCCGCCGCCGCGCCCGCCGCCGCAGCACAAGCAGACGAGGACGCGGACCCCTGGAAAGGGCTGTTTTTGCCTGACTACCAGTCGTCCGATAACGACAACGTGGACGGATACGATTCGTCCGAGGACGATGGCGAGTTCTTCGACCATTACTCGGACCAGGAGCTGGAGGACTTGGACGAGGTGGCGCTTGCGATTGGGCTGGGCGGGTTTGAGCAGCAGTTCACGCGCTTCTATGCGAGTGCCAGCGAGAGCGAGGAGGATGGATTCGGGTCCGATTCCGATGAGGAGCAGGGGGAGGAAGAAGAGGAAGACTCGGACATCGACATCGACACCACGTACAGTATCGCCCGCTGGGAGCCACCCAGACATGTGGTGCGATCTGAACTCGTGTCCCACTCGGTGCGGAGGCTGCTGCGCCGCGGGTGCACGCCCCAGCTCATCGCGCTGTTCAATATGCGGTACACCCACGACGAGGGGCTCGTCGCGTATGTCTCTTCGCTCGAGGTTACACACTACGACGACGTGAGTGTCGGAGTCAACCGGCTCTACCTGGGGTGGAACATCGACATTGTGCAGTCGGATGAGGAGGGCGCAGGTGAGGGCGAGGCCGAGAAGATGTACATCACGCACCAGTTGCGCGACATTCGGTGGCACCCGGAGCGGTGGATGGTGTCGGAGCGGCCTGGATTTCCGGGGCGGGGAGTTATGGACGCGCGGCGGTTGGCGCCGGTGGTGGAAGATGCGGAGGACTATGACAACTCGGAATCGGAGGCGTACAGCAATGGAGAGGAATTCATGCAGCACATTTAATTCTCGTGTATCATATCATATCATACTGGAGACGCCCAGTGCGCGATCACACTTTGATCAAAACCGGCTTGTCCTAAACGTTCATGCCACCTAGCGAATCCGATGAATCCGACGCGTTTTCCGACTCCTCAGAGGTCGAAGCGATTCTTCGAAGCAAAGGGAAGGGGAAAGCGACCGCTACGAGCCCAGACAAGCGCGCCATCGTCCAGTCTTCGTTCGACGCCTATTTTGCGTTATCCGCCGTCAAAGCCTCGACGTCTTCCAGTCTCTTCTCTCAGCCTTCTCTGCGCTCATCCAGCCACTCTCCGCCGAGGAGTACGCCGAGTCCATCGATGTGGACTCACTCGGGGCGAAGCACTTACAGTCAAGCATCTTGCTTGAACCTGCGCGCTCGACGCTCTTCAGAAGCCTCTTCTCCCGTCTACTCTGCGAACTGAACGAGGGCTTCAACCTCGTTTGCTACGGCTTTGGATCAAAAAGGAAGCTTCTCAATGACTTTGCGTCCTCGCGGTGCTCCAAAGCCGGTCATGTCATCGTTGTGAACGGTTTCCAGCCCGAGCTGTCTGTCAGAGACATGCTCAACTCGATCGAAAATATTCGGGGCATCGCCTCGCTGCCGCTCCCATCCAATACCGTTGACAGCCAGGCGCGCCGAATATACGGCTTTTTCTCGCGGTCGCCAAAGCAGCGGCACCTCTACCTCGTCATCCACAACATCGACGCGTTCTTCGTGCGCACGCCAAAAGCCAAGGCGTGTCTCTCCCTACTCGCCCTCCACCCGCACATTTACCTCATCGCTTCCGTTGACCACCTCAATTCACCGCTGTTGTGGTCGTCCTCGGAGGCTTTCGCGCAGAAAGACGGTCTCGTCGCTCTGGGGAAGACGCCGCCGCGCGGGTATGCATGGTTGTGGCACGACCTCACCACGCTCGCACCGTACGATCCTGAGCTCTCCTTCGCAGACCGCACGTCCGTCACCGGCGCGTACTCGCGCTCCAAACAGCGCGCCGATGCCGCCGCGCTCCCAACGGGGACCGCCATGTCTGAGACCGCGGCGAAGTACGTGCTGGCGGCGGTCAACGAGCGCGCGCAGAAGCTGTTCAAGCTGATGGGCGAGCGGCAGCTGGAGAGCATTGACGCGGGCGACCCGAATGTGGATGGCCTGCGCGAGTTCGCGATGCCGTATGATGTGCTGTTCCCCCTTGCGCGGCAGAACTTCATTGCAGTGAATGATACTGCGATGCGAGCGCTGCTGGGAGAGTTCCTGGACCATGGATTAGTGGTTAGTGCGCAGGCGGGCTCGGGCGGAGAGGTGCTGTGGATACCGTTGAGGAAGGAACGGCCGTCTAATATTCTCAAGTCGCTAAACGTCTCCTAATGAACGTCTGTGTACACATCTTGGATTACGCTCTCCTCACAAGGTTTTTTTTTTCTGTTCTCGTATATTATATTATAGTCAATCGGAAATGTGGAACGTTGGCGAGAATACATTTGGCTACCCAGTCCACATCCAGCCCGTACGGGCAGATTTCGGACAGACGGGCACTTTATTCTCTGTGCCGGCATGTAACCTGTCAATCCGAAATTTTCCTTTTTGAGATCTCGGCGGTTAGTCGCCCAAAATGGAAGTCTAGGCCGAATTCCTCCCCCAAGGTCATCTTGTAGGTGAGATCAAAATGCACCGATCTAGTGGCATCTCAAATTGCCCTCAAGCCGGTCTCCCGAGTATAACACTCCTCGATGGATGATTTCGTCACTTTCGGTTGACAGCAGTCCCAGTGCCTACCAATAAGAATGGAGACAGTCTTCACATACGGTGAATTTATCTGTACCGGGCTTCGGGCAATGCTTTGACGGCACTGGTCTGCCGGTGCGCGACGTACTGAGTCTGAATGTGGCCAGGCTGTAGTTGAGCAATGAACATTTCTACGCTCACAAGCTTACCTAATATCGGAGGAAGATACGGGCATATCTTCCTGATCCAGCGATACTATCTATGACTATGTCAAAACTTCCATACATGACAAACACCGACCACTGTCGGGCTATCTCGAGCTCACAAATACTTTGTTCGGACGTCCGACCCAATCATAGTGCGCTATGACTTCACCTCGAACCGTGAGTTTGCTGTCGGTTTCCGGCCTCGACTATTCTTGGAACCTCTCTACTAATAGTAGCCTTCGCACGCCGAAGATGAATGACATACACCGGCCGCGTCGGGCTATCTCAAGCTCACAAATTGTATGCCGAAGAGGTTACGGGGTATGTCAGCCCTCAAGCAACTTGGGCTTTAGGGCCATTGCATGCGCATGGCAGATCCGAGTTTGTGCATTTTTTTTCAGTGGCTTTCTTCTCTCTATCCAGGTTATAAGATAAATGTAAGATACTAAGATGTCACCACAGTGTCTGTTCCGCCGCTGATCATCTTTTCACATCATCTATTCTACCTGCTCATTTTGACGGCTCGCCCTCGCCCGAGCTTTGCTCGGCTCGGGCTCGCCGGGGGGCGGGATTTACAGCTTTCACATTATTGTACACTTACTTTCTTACTTTGCACTTGCTCATTTTGATGGCTCGCCCTCGCCCGAGCTTCGCTCGGCTCGAGCTCGCCGGGGGGCCGGGGTTTCACCTTTCCTATTAACTATTCTACTACATCACGGAAAGGATACCAGATGAGCTGATAAAGGACTGAGGGACAGATTGGTTCCCATTAGACGCTACCGTTCAACGTTCAACAGCGAGAGTTCAAAGGTCATTCTGAGTCAGAGGAAATGACAGAACGGCATAAGCAACGATGACTGCATTACTATAAAGGGCAGAGAAAACCCACGGAAATTTCCTTTTAAGGCAGCGTTTCCACCACAAGTTTCGTACGTCATCGAAAAAAACCACCCTCACTTTGGCGGAAGAAACTGAGATAAAACCGAGTTAAAAAATAAATTTTTATAACTCGGAATACATATATAAAGGACCAGTTACCTTGATCCTGAGAACCAAGCAATCATGGCTGCTATTCCTTCACTGAAATTGAACACTGGAGCACTCATTCCCGCCATAGGTTTGTCCCTCACCAAAACGTGTCGCATTGGATCACTTATTCGTCTTAGGACTTGGAGCGGGCCCGGATGTTTTCACACCTGCCGCTACAAAAGACTATGAAAAATGGTTCCTCACCGCCCTCAAGGTTGAATACTCTTACTCTGATTCCTATCCCAGAGTTCAATACTTATGGACAGGCTGGTTATCGACACATCGACACGGCCTACCTCTACGGTCCGCGCTTCAATCGTGGTAGAGTAATACTAAATATTGACAAGCACCAGGCACGGAAGCATATGTTGGCGCAGCTCTGCGCGCATCTGGACTGCCACGCGAGGAAGTTTTCGTGACGACGAAGCTCCCGTAAGTTTTTCCTGCTTCGACACGCTGTTCGGTCACATTCAAGCTTTGAATAAAGTTGGTACCACCCAAAATACGCCGCGCGCTCATTCGACGAGAGTCTGAACAAGTTGGGTATGGATTATGTCGATTTGGTAGGGCTTCGCTGGTTGTGTACAGGCTATGCACCCGCTGATATGTTCTACGCAGTACCTCATACACTTCCCCCAAACCATCGAGTACCCGAGTGGGTCCCTGAATTGTTTCCTTGAATCGAATAATAAATGCGCTGAGATAGGTGGATACGACGCACCTCCCACATTTCGTGAAATGGCAGAGAACTTCAAGGTTGTCGATACGCCGTCGTTCAACGACACCTGGGCTGAGCTAGAGCATTTTCACGCAAGTGGACGGGCTCGAGCGATCGGAGTGAGCAATTTCTCGATCAAGACGTGAGTGCTTGCGAAGTTTCCCGTCTCGTGAACTTACTCGCGCGGTTTTCCTAGGCTCGAGCAGCTCTTCAAGACAGCAAAGATCGTGCCAGCCGTGAATCAGGTGGAGTGCGTATCTATCATGTTCAGCCAAGCAAGTGGCTGAATTGAAGGGGACAGACTGCATCCGTACCTCGCGCAGACCGAGCTATTGGAGTATTGTCGCAAGAAGGGAATTGTCGTCACTGCGTACAGCCCTTCTGGGCACGATCAAGTTCGCAGCGACCCAACTATCGTCGCCCTCGCCGAAAAATACAAAGTCACTCCCACGCAAATCATTCTCGCCTGGCACCTTGCGCGCGGGGTAGTTGCTGTTCCAAAAAGCTCAAACGCCGGACGCCAGAAGGAGAACATCACCGTGCGTTCTTGGAGTTCCGGAAACCAGATAGAGATTAACGCCCAGGCCATAGTTGCCGACTCTGAGCGTAGAGGACGTGGCCAGTGTGACAGCGTTGGATCGCAACGAGCGGATCGTGAACAAGATCGAGGCTAACGGAAAAAATTGGGGATGGACGGCGGAGCAGTATGGATGGTAAATGATTGCGGAGTGCGAATTGGCTAGAGAATCGTCTGGCCCTTGTTCATAGAGATGACCGGCAGGAACGGAAAATGAGTCCCGAGTTGACGAGATCAAAAAAAGGCGAGACAATGACAAGTCCTGTTGCAGACAGACAGACAGAACGAAATATTCCGAGCCGGAACTCTCCGGAGCCACAACAACGGTAAATAGCCTGCTTTTGCCTCTTGCCATCCAGGCGTCCAAACCGAGTCCAAACTCTGCAACCATCCCGCCGGGCTGGTCACAAACCGCTATGACACCCATCCCGCAGGAAATCATGGACAGAATCATCGATGAGGTGGATGCACTCGATGCAGAAACTTCACCGCGAATGCGCCGAGCCTCCGAGTCAAGTCTCATCTCGTGTTCGTTGGCGGCGAGCATGTTCCTTGAACCGAGCCAGCGTCGGCTGTTCCAGAGTCTCCACCTACCCCCAGGAAGCAAGAAACTCCAAAAAGTCACCGAGAGTCCGCATTTGGGGCGTTATGTTCGCGATCTGAACGTCAGTGTCGACGACGCCGGCGCCAAGTCCGACCCGGACCTGTTGGCATCCGTACTCCGTCTTCTTGTTGGAGTCCAGCGTTTGATCATATTTATCTCCTCCTCGTGGTGTAACTCGAACTTCACCGCCAACTACAGAGACGCGCTTATCTCCCTCCTCTCCCTTCCGTCCCTTCGATCCGTCACCTTTTATTGCACTGGGGTGCCCTCCTCTCTCATCCTCCACGCCCTGGCACGCTGCAAGGAAGTCGGCTTACACATGATACTCGAAGGCCCTGTGGAGCTATCCACCGCGAAGGACGATGACCGCTTGGCGTTCAATTCCAACGTGCCACCGAACGCGCTGCTCGCTCGACTAGTGCTCGACTACATCCCGAAAGAGTCTCCGGAACTCCATAACCTGTTCCTTGGTCAAGATATTGAAAGTTCGCTGGAGAAACTCCGTTACCTGGAAATAAACGCAGGCAAAAGTTCACTCGGTGGTTTTGAGAGTCTCGTACTCAAGTACGCGCACTCGCTACACCATCTGACCTTCAACTTCTTCAGTGAGTCGCTAATCAATCCCTCGAATCGCGAAAATCAGTCTTATACTCTCAACAGTAAACCTAAATCGCGAAGCTGCCAACGCCCCACCGTTCGAACTCCCATCTATTCCGACTCTTCGTTTCCTGACGTTCAAGACCGACTCAGAGATGAAACAGATCCAATTACCCAATTCTCTGATGTCGACCATCTCTAGTCTCCCGATATGTATGCCGCAGCTCGAGGTGCTGACTTTCGAATTTGAGGGCAAGGGGGAGGGGCGGTCGAGAACGAAACATCGGGCCGACGCCGATAAGGCATTGAAAAGCCTCCCGCACCTCCGTCAAGCGCAGTTTATCGTTGTGGCGCAGACTTTCAATGGGAACCTCGAGCACAGTGTGCGGCAGCAGCTGCCTCTTTCCAGCGCTGCGAACCTGATCAAGTTTTCCTACATCGATTACCCCAAACCGCAGTTTTGCCCAGATTTTTCCGCCGCTTAGTATATCTGCTCTGACCTCTTTCTTGACCGCACAATCCACTTTCAGTAACGAAACCAATGGCAATTTTTTTGGGCTGCTGAAGGTTCTGTTGCACAGCTCACAAGAGGTTCCCATGTCTGCGCGCGTCCGGTCACCAGTGCGCGACGATTGTCTAGTTCAACGATGACTCCCTTGCATTGACCCGTTGTGTAGCTCTCCTTGATGTCAAGCAACTTTCGTGGATCCGATACTGATAATGCATTTTCCACTGAAAAATGGATCGACCCACACGGACGGTGGTCATGTCTAACAATATGAACACACCCATTTACTAGAAGCGTGCTTTTAGGAACAAGCGGTTCAAGTAGCCGTGGGTGGTGAATTGAATCACGTTTTTGAAAGCAGGTTGAAGACACGAATGTTCAATCATTTCGTCCGTCAGCGGCTCAGCGCTACACAATGGGCACCCAAGAATAGTCCCCTCCATTATTTGCCAGTAACCATACCCTCTGTTTCTTCGAACTGGTCGGCCGTACCACCATTGACGCGGCCCCTGTCTTGTTCAATCGTTCCGCTCTTGATTTCTCCAAGTTATCGCTCAGCGATCTACGAGCAAAAAAATCAGTTTGTAGCGCAGAATAAATGTTTGAATTCGGGCCTTACATTGGCGACGACTTCGGAATCTTTGCTTGTGCAGACTCTAATGCGGTTTGGCACTGTCTTTGCAGGGCCGGGATGGACGTGGATTCCATTGCCTTCTGATGCGACCAAGAAAAAGAGACGGGGAGACACATTCATCCTCGCTTGGTAGGCTATGAGAGATGACTTCAGTACCGTGAGCCAAAAAGAAAATGCTATGCTCACCGATTTCCGCGGGACTTTTGCCTTGGCCGCAGGGTGTTGCGTACTCAGAGAACGCCATGGTGAACACGATGAAGGGCGAGAAAACCGATGGAGCGACCTGATATATCCTGCTGGGAGACAAGATGGTCCCTGGCAACAACACATTGAAGGGTGGCCAATATTCATTTGTGTTTAATCGTCAAGAAACTGTCTGCAACCCTGAGGAAAATGTGTATATGCATCAGCAACAGACGTAGCCGATGCCAGACATGCTTGGCGAGGTGTCTTTTAGCCTCAGTATCGCTGCCAACGTTGCATGGCGTTGTCGAAAGGTGAGAGGGAGGGAGGCGGATCGTAGGCCGATCAGTACCAGCCCGATGGGTTATGAACCCTGGGATTTGTCATTTCCTGCGGCAAATGCGACCTGCGACTATCGTGAGAACCTAACACGCTTCGTCACATTGGCACGTGGAGTGACTCCGTGACATCAGCCACCTCACTCAGCCACCTCCCCTGCCAACCTCGTACACCGGACTGGGAAGCGCAACAATGTCTACTCAGCCTGTCCGTGACTACTTAACAAAGCAGCTTGAAATCGAGAAGAACATTGTCGGCTTTTTTTCCCTCAGATATAGTTTGGTGGACTAAGTATATCTCAGGTCACATATCGCTCCCTCAGCCGAGTCCTCGCTCTCAACGTCAATGTAGCCAAAAAGTCGGTGAACTCTTTTGTGTGGAAACTCCTCTAATCCGGCTTCGTGGCGGATACAGCGAACTCGCCGAATTTCATGCCACCGATGGGCAGAATCTGGCAGCGACGTATCTCCTCAGTGGGCAAACTCAGAAGCGCTACGACGAGGACGTAGATATGGACGAGGACGACCGTCACCTGTACGACGCAGACTATGAGGATGACGGCGAAGAAGGCGACTATGTGCCACAGACCGAGATGGTTCTGGTCAACGAAAGCGACCTTGAAAGTGAGTCGTCTTCTATGTTGCTCGTTCAGCCCTCTCAATTTTGCCAGGCGCACAGGCGCAGTTTACCGTTCTGGATAGCATCCACGTCTACAGCTTATCGCCAGTCGCAATACGGGCAAGTTCGCCCTCGTTGCCTTTGTGCGCCATCCTCACTCTGTGTTACAGGACGATGGACTACTCTGCACGCCCACCCACATCGTAAGAGACCTCGATGCCAAAAAAGGCTCTGAGCTGGCGACGGCCGTGGGCAAGGTGATCAGCGCGCAGGTCACGGTATGTCGTTCCCTCAGTTTCGATTCGACGCATCTCACCGTCTACAAGGTATCCAATAAGCCGCTGCCGAGCTGGGGCGGCCGGAAGCCTCCCGCGCCAGTGGCTGGGCCTTCCAAGGTCGCCCCTCAGAAAGACGATCCCAAGCCGAAAGAACAGGCAAAGCCTGAGAAACCCAAGGCCACTGGGAAGCTGGACTTTAGCAAGGCAAAGACGAAGTCGGTAGAGAAACCCGCCAAACCCGCCAAATCCAAGGCGGAGGCGAAACCCAAGGCGGAGACGAAACCCAAGGTCGAGTCCAGAGCTCCGTCGGTGGCGAGCACGATCGGAGAAAAAGTGCAGGCTAAGATGGAGGAAAGCAAGGTTAGTCGTTTCCGTTGCGCCGTAGTCATACTCATGTCGGTGTAGAAGAGAGGCACGAAGCGCAAGTCTGCCCTTGCTTCGGACTCCGAAGAGGAGGAGAAGCCCGCCAAACCCGTGGCGCAGGCGCAGTCCTCCGTGCGCGTCCGCAAGGGCGTGATCCTCTCGGACGACGAGGACGACGCGCCACAACCGGCTCGCAAAAACAAGGGCAAGGGCAAGGCGTCGGCGCCTCAATCCGACTCGGAGGCTGACAAGGACTTGCGCGCGATGATGGACATCGACGACGACGCCGTGACGCGCGCCTCTCGCGACGCCGAGCCCGACGTAGAGCCCGAGGACGAACCCATCGACGTCGACATGGAGGACGTCATCTCCAAACCCGCGCCCGTGAAACGCAAGCCGAAGAAGGTAATCCCGGTGGGGAAGAACGGGCTCAAGAAGAAGCGCATCGTCAAGTCCAAGACGCGCATCGACGAGAAGGGGTATATGGGTGTGTGCCTCGCTTATTCGGTCTGGGGGCCACTTACGATGAGCGTCCGTAGTCACGGAAGACTACTCCGAATACGAGTCCGTTGACGAGGAGGAGCCGGCACCGCCGCCGAAGGGCAAGGCGAAGGCGAAAGACAAGGACAAGAGTGCAGCGGAAGCTGTCCCTGCGAAGCCGAAACCTGCCCCGAAGGCTGCGCCAGCGAAGGCAAAGCCCAAACCCAGCGGGGGATCGACCAAGGGCGGTCAGCAGACGGGGCTGGCTAGTTTTTTTGGGAAGAGCAAGTCCAAGTAGGATTTCGATATCGTCCCCTTTTTGTCACCAGGTGATCTCTGAATTGAAAGGTAGCCCAAGGGATCGTATCTGGTTCTTGCTTTGTTCTGCGTCGACACGGATACTCGAGCTTACTGTTACTTTCTAACATGCACGATCCAGCGCGATTTCGCGATCAGTTATGGTGCGGACGGCAATGGAATTACCTGGAGTCGAGCTTTTACGTCGAGAGCTACGCTCCACAGAATCACAGAACTGTGTGCTCTCTGCGGGTTTCGCTTTTGTCTGGCTCGCATCTTTCCTCAGTCTTATACTTTGTGTTAACTCTGCGTGTCTGGCTTTCGCTTTCACCGGGACCCGGCTACCAACTTGCCGGTTTCCCAAACGGGTGATAAGCGTTGCGCTATTAATAGCCCTTCGCATGACTGAAACTGTCATGTCGCCCGCCGATGGATGTTCCTCCAAGACCTTTGCAGAGCTCTACGCCTCTTTGCGCTTTTTTTTTTGCCCTCAGATATGGCTTGTTGGTGTCCGCAGACGTGGCCAGCAAATACTGGCACTGGCGATCAATGCGCCACGCCTCCTTGTCGAAATAACTTGGCAACGAACGCAGATTGCATCGAAACGTACTTGTGCCTAAGTATACTCGCCTCGCATTCGGAACTTTGATTGCTCTTCACCGGTCTCACCGCATGCTGATACTCGTAGCGATAAGGTGCATGCGTCCATCCACATACTTGCCGTATACACATTCATGCTGCTGTTACTCGCACACTGCATGGTCGCGATACCGCGTCTTTGTATAAGTACTTCCAGATGTTCACCTTGATTCTCTACTTGCCCCTCATCTAACCATGGTTCTCGCGGCCCTCTCCGTCCTCTCGCTCGTTTGCGCTACCACTGCTGAGCTCAACGTCGTACGACATGTCTCGCATGCTCCCCGCTCATTAGAACCCGCCGTTATCCCTGCGGCCCAGTTCGTGGTTCCGATCACTTCGAGAGCGCCCAGAAGGCAGTCGAAGAAATCTAATTTGGCCGCCTTGCGCGCCCACGCTTCGAACAACACCGCGATCCTGGCCGGCGCCGATCTCGACGAAGAGTACCTCACCGACATCACCGTCGGTGGCCAGAACTTCACCGCCATCGTTGACACAGGAAGGTGTGTTGCCACGCTCACACATCCTTTTCTGGGGCTAATATATTGTCACAGTTCCGATACTTGGCTGGTAAAGAAGGGCTTCAGCTGCTTCAATCTGACTGGTGCCCCCGAAGATTCGGCCACCTGTGGCTTCGGAAGCGACGGATTCGACACTGCTGCCTCCTCCACGTTCCAGACGTTCCCGAAAGTCAGCTTCAACATAACTTACGGTGACCAGGAGTTTGTCTCCGGTCCCGTCGGCTTCGACACCGTCTCTGTTGGCGGCCTCACTGTCACCAAGCAGGAGATTGGCACTCCGGACCTTGCGGCATGGAACGGTGACGGAGTCAACTCTGGTCTCCTTGGTCTCGCATATTCTGGGATAACGAGCGGTCAGTGTCTCGTGCCTTGCCGTAGATGGTTGTCTAATTTTTATGCAGTCTACAACACGACTGACCCTACAAAGGCATCAGGAGCCAACCACATTCCTTACGACCCCTTCTTTGCTACTGCCGTCAAGCAGGGCGTTGTGAACAACCCATGTTGGTGCCTCTCCAACCAGTGTTATTTTAGTCTAATCTTCATTCAGTCTTCTCGCTCGCTCTCAGCCGTGGTGCACTCGATACTAACGCGACCGTTGACCAGAACCTTGGGTTTCTCGCCTTCGGCGGCATGCCCCCTGTCACCCTCGACAAGACCGCTGTCACCGTCCCCGTCCAGGGCTACTCCGCCAGCACCGGCGAGCCCTCGAGCACTGATGCCGTATTCTTCTACTACACCATCGACGTTGAGTCGTACGTCTTCCCCGGCAGCACCAAGGTCTCGACCGCCTCGAACAACACGATCGTTGACTCGGGCACGACGCTGAACCTCGTGCCGAGCAAGGTCGCGAAGGCGTACAACGCGCAGTTCGTGCCCAAAGCGACGCTCGACAAGGAGTCGGGGCTGTACCTCGTCGACTGCAATGCGACGGTGCCGGCGTTCTCGGTGACGCTCGGCGGGAAGAGCTTCCCAGTGGATGCGCGTGATCAGATCTTGGAGGCGGGCACGGACGACGCAGGCAATGTCGTATGCATGTCGGGAACGCAGGACGGAGGTGCGGATACGCCTGACAATGTCTTTATTCTGGGCGATGTCTTCCTCCACAACGTCGTCGCGACATTCAACATCGTGGCCAACGAGCTGACAATTACGCGGAGGAAAAAGTACTAGACAACTGGCGATTATCATGCACATGTAAAATAAATGGATTAATGGGATCAAATCTTTTACTACCAGCGATTGACCAGCGAGCTATAAATTTGAACCGTGGTACTTAGTGAGCCGAGACAGAAAGCAAACAGAAAGGTAACGTGATGGCATCAAGTGCCAACATAACTTGTCCCGGACGACGACCCACCAAGACCAACACTTCCGATTTTGCCTTCAAACCAACTGCAATCGCGACTCCATCAAGATGTCGGTTTGTATGTAGTCTTGGTTGCCTTTGAAGGGACGGCTGGTAACTAGGATTGTAGCCAATGCATCCGAACCTTTTGCAGGACCTGGCAAGAAGATTCACATTCTCCGCCATGGCCAGGCCATCCACAAGTCTGTTGTCACCATTATTTGTAGACAGCAGACTCACGGCGTACGTTCAGTGTCCAACGTGGCTACCCATTTCCCGACCCTCCCCTAACAGATCAAGGCCTCGACGAAGCCCGCGCCATCGCCCTGAACTTCCAGCCGGACCTCATAATCTGCTCGCCAATGACTCGCACCATCCAGACCACGCTAGAGATTTTTCCTGATCTACTCTCCCAGTCAGCCATCGCTTTAGAGATCTGGCCAGATCTTCGCGAGGCGCACGATGCTATCTGCAATAAGGGTGTGCAGCGCGTGGAGCTGTCCACGGCGTTTCCGGGGCTGGATTTCTCTCGCTGCAACGCAGAGTGGGACTACGAACCACATTCTCATACGGCTGCAACCCGACGCGCAGAGTCGGTGCGCGCTGCACTGGCTGAACGCTCCGAGCGGAATATTCTTCTTGTCGGCCATCGGGGGTTTATCGATTATCTCGTGGCCGGACCTCAATTTGTGAACTGTGGTACGCAAATTTTGGTCTCTTTTGACTGCTTTTTGATGCACAATCTAGAGCTGCGATCCTATACCTTCGGACCCGACAATGCCCTTGTTCAAATACTGTGATTATCGAAAACGGTTCCAACGGTACTAATCGTACTCTACTAATCGTACTCTACTCAGGTTTCTTCCCTAAAACTGTCTGTTCCAACACCTTCCCGTCTTTGAGCACGATCTTCTCTGTCCCGACCATCACAACCGCAATACGGCAGACCTCTTTGGTGCGATTGTGCCAGGCGTGGTTCGCGCCGCGCTGGACCATAAAATCCCCAGTCTTCACAGTCTTCTCCTCCCCACCCTCCAATTCGAGTACGATCTCGCCCGAGAGAACGACACCATAGTCGATGCTCTGGGTGCGGTGCATCGGTGCGCTGCCGCCAGGCTGGATGTCGGTAATGCAGAAAATGACGCCCTCGGGCGGGCAGCGGGGAAGCACCGTCGTGAGCTCGGGGAAGGGCGCGGTGTTGGATGCCGGGACAGTGGGACTCGCGTGGAAGCTCGTAAAGCGCGCGCCTGCGGGGCCAAAGGGCGTGAAGGGTTTGCGGATCTCGTCGAAGGTGAAAACGGAACCGCCCTCAGGCGTGTGCCCGGTCACAACGAGGCGGGCGTCGGGAAGCTGTGCGGAAGTGGATGAAGACATTCAGCGCTTTGGAATGTGGTAGAGATTTGCGGGGGAAGAGTTTGTTTGCGGGATTGGCGTCTGGTGGATGGTGAATAAAGGTAAAGTGCACTTCAGTTTTATATTCGTTTGACGGGAAAACGGAGGCTACCGATTTCCATATACGGAAAGGCAATGTATTATCTGTTGATATGTAGGGATCAGCACGAGGGATGCGGAAAAACGGTCTTGCCTTGTCCTCTTCAGGTTAATTTAACCGACCAGCCGATCATAGGGAAATATTTGTTTAATTTGTTCTCTGTCGCAACGGTCGCGAGCCTTAGGCTAACGTGTGTACAGCTTTTCATAGGTTGAAGCCTTAGACAAAGAATTGTCGTCGTTCCGGCAGGAAATCTATCCTTATAGCAAAGCTGTCTACAACTTTATGGGTTGAAAGGTTTGAACTTCCATACTCCGTCGCAAAGACGGACTTTTCTGGATGAGGCCAAAGGCTGTTCAATTTCCGACACTTGGGAAAAAAATCCCGACGGTCATCCGACAACTCTCTGTATTGTGATCCACCTGCAAATCGTCCAGTCGTCGGTCGGCACCGAGTCTTGGAAGCGGTCTTCAGACTGTGTACTTCATTGAAGTTCAACTGAAATACTCCATCCTTCGCCCTACTTCCACACCCTCTCATAGCTTCCTACCCACATCCCCCAGCCAAGCACCTTACCGACAATAGCGTCGGCGACCTGCTCCCTCGTTGCTTTGGAACTCAGGAGTTTGGGGTCGAGCGGCTCCTCCAGCGCGATAACTTCGTAAAAGTCTCGATGGAATATTCAGTTGAATACCTGCACCATCCCACAAAGACTTACATCGATGCGGCCCGTGGTTCATGAGAGGCCGAGGTGGTATGTACGGGACGCCGCGCCTGGTCACGCCGTAATGGAAACCTCCCTTTAGCAGTGCTTTGCTCTCGTCTTCGATCTCAAAGTCTTGAGCTTCAACGCTCGTTTTGGATGGAGGGATGCCTCCGAAAATTCTGCAGCCACGCAATCATCAGCACCATACTCCGCAAGCATATCCTGAAGTACACACCCGTGTGCAATCGGCGTTGGCAGTGGAGCATCAGGGTCCTCCGAGACAAGGAGCCATTCTTTGACTTTGCCTGCAATATCCGGTGGTGCGGTCCAACGCAGCTCAGGAAATTTCCCGGAGCCATCTGCGGTGTAGTCGACACCGAGCTGCGAGTTAGTGAGGCCGCAGTCGGGAGAGGTAACCTCGATCGTCTGGTCGGTGTGGGCGGAGAACGCTGGGCGTGTACAAAAGCATTTCGCGTCCCGGCCTTTGGCGTTCTTGAACAGCCAGGACACCGTGGCTTCCAGTGCTGTTCCAATCGACATCCCGCTCGAGGTTTTTGCTTTTCTGTTTCTGTGGGCTGGTTGGGAGAGAAACACCGTGGTCCGTGGCGTGCCAATTGGTCGTCACAGATGTGACGGACTTCCCATTGCACGGATCTCTTCAGATCCGAAATTACCCGGATGGTTCAACAACTCAAATCTGGAAGAAACTTAGAAAGACGTCGGAGAGGTATCCACCCAGTTTCACTCGGCTCGGTTACGCATCCGAAAGTGACCAATCCGCCAATCTCAATCTCTCCCGGATCCCATTGAATGCGATCGATATAAAGAATCGCATCAAGTTCAAGCTGGCTATAAGTACTCGTGTTTTCTTCGAGTTCCCTTCTATCAGCATGCGTTACGGACTCTGGTCATTCGTTGCGGACCAATGGGCGACACAACCACCTGTTGTCAAAGTTGATCTCACTGACTCCGACGCTGAGAAACCCGTCATTGTTCTGGGAGCCAACACTAGGCTTGGATTTGAAGCATTTCGCGACGATGAACCCGGGGCGGCTCATCCTCGCGTGTCGAAGCCAAAGCAGGGGGCAGACAGCCTTGTACAGTTCGTACTCTCACTGTCTTTGGAGTCACTATCTACTGCGTCAGATTTGAAGGCGAGCACGGGCTACCTGAAGGCAGAGCTGTGGATCATCGACCTCGCGAGATTTGACTCTGTGAAACGGTTTGCGGATAAATTCGAGCGCGACGGCGGCCGACTGGATATTCTTGTCGAGAATGCGGCGATTGGACGTGCCAAACCGGAACTCACCAAAGATGGCTGGGATGTCTCGTTCGTTTTCTCATCCCGCCCTTCGACCACTGGCAGAGCTGATTCGATTCTAGTGTTCAAGTTAATCACATCTCTACCGCTCTTGTGGCCCTTCTGCTTCCCGCGATGATCAAAACCGCCCAACAGCATTCCACAGTTCCCCGAATCGTCTTCGTTTCGACTGGGGCGCACTACTGGACGGATATCGAAAAAGGTGTCCGCGAAAATCCGGATATGCTTGAGACGCTTGGAGGCTTAGAATATTGGGAGACCATGGGAAAGTGCGCCTTTCCGCACATGTTTGAGACAGCTTAATTGATTTCCCTCCAGGAAGAGGTCCAGATATCCCCTCACAAAGCGTACATTACTTACTCGAGTATATCCCCCGGCTAATATTAATTCGTCAGTCCTCAATGTCTTCTTTTTTCGGGCGCTAAACGCACGTCTGTCGCCCTCAACGCCAGTCACCATCAATGCTGTCAACCCCGGATACTGCTACTCTGAGCTGCGGCGTGGATTCACGGGGATGCTAGGATTCTTCGACCATCTCATGGAGCTGGCCCTGGCATTCACCACAGAGGTCGGCAGCCGGCACATCGTGTGGGCTGCGCTCGCGCGTCAAGACCAGCCCGACACACTGCGCGGCGAGTATATATTGTAAGTCTGGCGACTCACGCATTTCTATATTTTGATCGCATTACGTAATCCATCCACTCGAAGTGTGTACTTGAGGTGGACTGCTTACATAACCTTTCCTATCTTCTCTTACCTTTACGCTACGACAATCTAGATCACTGTTCCTGTCTTTCTGTCTGAATTAGTGAGGACGGATCGACGCCGTCCTTTCACTTTTTTTTTGACAATGAACACATACCAAGCCGTCTCCGTTGCCAGCAGTTTACAACACTGTCTCGGCGTCGTCAGCCCTCGACTCCTACTCCACTCCGGACTAGGGCTTCGACAAAGGGCACTCAGCCCACCACTGTCTCATCGCCTTCCCAATCACTGTGGGAACGGCGGTCACCATCACCAGCGGTCTCGTCACCACTCTCGAGCCCACCTCCCTCTCGTCCATCCTCTTCACTCTCTTCCACCTACTCTTCAGACCATTCAAGATCGGACTCCGATCCCGAGACTGATACAATGCCTCCTTCGAGTACCACCACACCTGCACTGGCGTCCATCACACATCCCAAGTCTGACCGGTGCCCCATCCTTGAGGCCGGTGTCATCACCCCCATTATCCTCCAACAATGGCGTCGGGCATGCCAGAAATATCTCAAGAACTGCAAGGACCGCACTGCGGATGACCTTGTCAGTTACGTGGCAGACGAGATGCGCGACCCCATCCTTGAGAAGTGGTATTTGGCCAGTCAGACCCGTATCGACGCTCTCAAACTGGATGCATACATCACGGAGCTCGGAGGATTGGTGTTGGAGAAAGGCTGGGAAGGGAAGATGCGTCGTGAGGTGCTAGGTGCAAAGATGGGACCAGACCAGCGCTTTGCAGATTGGGCCTACCAGACCCAGAATCTGAACGCCATCCTCACCCAGGCAGCACCCAAATTTGCCGTAGAGGACGCTGCCTTGAAGAACATTCTTGACGCAGGCCTTACCGTCAGCCTCCAGAAGGACCTTGATACCGAGCCAATCCTTGCTGTCGAGCTCAACGCCTGGATTGCAGAGGTCAAGGGCAGGGATGACCGCCTCCGCTTTGAGACCCAGCGGATGCAGGAGGTTGTGGATGCCAATCGCTCTTCAGCCGAATCACGCCACTCCAAGTCCAAATCCAAAGTCCCTCTTGCCGACCGCCTTAGCTCTCCGAAACCACCTCTCGCATCGCGCCTCACTTCCCCGCCTGCCAAAGAGAGGAAGTATCCTCCCATGTTGACCGATGCTGAGAAGGTCCTCCTCGATCTCCATGACGGCTGTCGCCGCTGCCGCAAATTCTACATTGGTCACCGCACTCCAGCATGTGACGGTGACTTCCCCGATGCTGCTACCTATCGGCCGCTCACCCAGGCCGACGCTGTTGCTCAGGCAGCAGCTAGAGGCAAAACAGTCAATGTCAAACGTGAGCCAGCTGCAGCCGCTCGCGCTAAAGATATTCTTGCCTCCGACTACGAAGAATCTGACTCTGATCGTGACGGGTGCGTCCTACCGCCTTTCACCGTCCCCCATCTATATGCCGAAATTACTCTCACCGGCCCCTCGCTCTCCTCCTTCCCCATCACTGTCCGCTCACTCCTCGACATTGGTTGTCCCTCCATAGTTATTAGCGACCAGATCGTCACGCAACTGGGTCTCCGGCGATTCCCTCTTCCCAAAGCGGAAGATAATCTGTCATCGCTATCGGAGTCGCCACTGAGCTGTCGGGAGTTTGTGAAGCTGAGGGTATCATCGAAGGATGGGAACTGGACGTCAGGGGTTATACGAGCGAAGGTCCACGTTGGCTTGTGCATACCTTTGATTTTGGGAATGCCATTCTTGTCTTCCGAGCAGATTGTTATCGACTCCGCCGACCGTACCGCCATCGATAAGCGTACTGGCTTTGACTTGCTGAATAATCCCGTACATCCTCCGCGTCAATGGGCTCCAGAGTGGACACCACCACCGCCTACTCCCAAGAAGCCCAAACGGAAACGCACCTCGGACCCACCGCCACATGGGACCGGTGCTGATCTACCTGTTAGTGTCATGCTACAGATCAAACACCGGCTTGAAGACCTCGAGTTACAGAAGTTCTTCACAGATGAGGATGCACGGCTCAAGGCCAAGCATGCCGACGTGTTTCCAGTACGCCTGCCCGATAATACTGAGGACCTACCCGAGAATATCCTCCACCGTATTCGTCTGAAGAACCCTTCAATCACCGTGAAGGGAAAATCCTACCAACCTGCTCGTAAAAACCTGGAGTCATGGAAGCGGATGCTTGATGAGCACATTGCAGCCGGGCGAATGCGTCCATCTTCCTCGGAGTACTCCTCTCCAGCATTTGTTGTACCCAAGTACACCGGCGGCGTTCCAGACTCCTCAGTAGATCCCCGCTGGGTAAACGACTATCGTGAACTCAACAAGAATACTGTACGAGATACGTTCCCTCTGCCACGAGTCGATGATATTCTTGCCGACTGCGGACGCGGGAAGATCTTTGGAAAAATGGACATGACAAACAGCTTCTTTCAGACTCGGGTGCATCCAGATGATGTCCATCTTACTGCGGTGAGGACCCCATGGGGTCTTTACGAGTGGCTAGTCATGCCCCAAGGCGGATGTAATGCTCCCTCTACGCACCAACGGCGCGTCACAGAGGCTCTTCGACATCTCATTGGGAAGATCTGCCATGTCTACGTAGACGACATCATCATCTGGTCCGACTCTATAGAGGAACACACCAGGAACGTCGAGCTGGTTATTGAAGCCTTGCGGAAGGCCAGACTCTATTGCAATCCACGCAAATCCCAGCTCTTCGCCACGGAGATTAGCTTCCTTGGCCACGTCATCTCTGGACGTGGTATCTTTGCCGACCCCCGAAAGGTTGAGCGCATTGTGCAATGGCCCCAACCCCGATCCGCTACCGATGTTAGGGGCTTCCTTGGGCTGGTGCGCTATATAGCGACATTCCTACCAGCCTTAGCAGAACATACTTCTCACCTCACTCCGCTCACCACAAAGGAGGCTGACAAGTCCTTCCCACCATGGACAGACGAGCATCAGAGAGCTTTCCAGGCTATCAAGGATACGGTCATCGGTCGGGACTGTCTCACCGTCATTGACTACGAGGATGACACCAAGAATATCTATGTCACCACAGATGCCAGCAATCGCCGTACAGGCGCTGTCCTTAGCTTCGGGGAGACTTGGGAAACTGCACGCCCAGTCGCTTTTGACTCCTACCAACTCAATGATGCCGAGAAGAACTATCCTGTGCATGAGAAGGAACTTTTAGCTATCGTCAAGGCACTGAAGAAGTGGAGAAGCTCTCTTCTAAACGTCCATTTCCAAATCATGACCGACCATCGCACCTTAGAGTACTTCCAAGCCCAGAAGGATATGTCCCGTCGGCAGTCTCGATGGTCGATGTACATGGCCGACTTCGACTATGACATCTATTATGTCAAGGGCGAAGATAACTCCGTTGCCGACGCACTCTCCCGAATGCCCGATCTCGATGATCCGGCAACTGCCATGACTCCCTTAGTCGGTGCTGTTCTTCTATCCCAAACCCACCTACCAGCACGGGATCGAGTTCTGGCTGCAGCTACAGGTGTTCTTCAGATATCCGCTGATGAAGAGTTTCTACGCCGGATTTCTGCCGCGTATGAAACAGACGAGTTTACCAAGCAGCTTGAAGCTGACATACTCGCTGGAAGCATTGCCGGCGTCCGACGCAGCCCAGGCCAGAATCTTGTCTATATTGGTGACCGTCTCGTCATCCCGAAGGATCAGGCGGTTCGAGAATTGCTCTACCATTTGGCGCATGATACCTTAGGTCATTTTGGCTTCACCAAGAGCTACGAGGCCTTGCGCCATTCATACTATTGGCCCAACATGAGGCGGGATCTGGAGGACGCTTACATCCCATCTTGTGTCGACTGCCAGAGGAATAAGAGCCGTACCAAGAAGCCAACAGGCCCTCTACACCCCCTTCCGATACCTGACCGCCGCTTTCATAGTGTCGCGCTTGATTTCATTGGACCTCTCCCAGTGGACAATGGGTTCGACATGATTCTGACCATGACGGACCTGCTAGGCGCAGATATACAGATTGCAGCTGTACACTCTGATGATACCGCTGAGCAGACGGCACTAGTTCTGTTCGACAGATGGTACTGCGAGAACGGTCTGATGGAGAACCTCATCTCCGATCGTGACAAGGCCTTCACGTCAAAACTCTGGGAAGCCTTACACAAGCTCACTGGTGTGAAGCTCAAAATGTCAACCTCATACCATCCAGAGACCGATGGAAGCAGCGAGCGTACCAACAAGACAGTGGTACAAGCAGTCCGTTACCACGTTGACCGCACTCAGAAGGGCTGGCTTGCCTCTCTACCACGTGTTCGCTTTGCTATCATGAACACCCTCAATGCTTCCACCGGATTCTCCCCATTTCAGCTGAAATCTGGGCATTCTCCTCGTGTGATACCCCCTCTTGCCCCAGCCATTGGCCCTGAGACTGCAGACGAGATGGATGCCCGCACCCTCATCGAGAAACTGGAGCTGGACGTGAAAGCAGCTCAGGACAGCCTGCTTGCAGCTAAGGTTCGACAAGCATATCATGCCAACAACCACCGTGGCCCTGAGGAGGTTTATGAAGTCGGTGACCGTGTTATGCTCTCCACCGCTAACAGACGGCGGGACTACAAACGAGCTGGCACCAAGCGGGTGGCTAAATTCATGCCTCGGGACGATGGTCCATACGAAGTTGTGAAAGCTTTCCCGGAACGCTCGGAATATACCCTAAAACTCCCCAACAACCCCCAACTCTTTCCTGGATTCCACGCACATTTGCTGAAGTGCTTTGTCCCCAACGACCCTATCCTCTTCCCTACTCGAGAGCCTGCTCGCCCTGGACCAGTCATCACACCAGATGGTGCAGTTGAATGGACAGTCGAGAAGATCATTGATGAACGACGGCGAGGTCGAGGAAAACAATACCTTGTCCGTTGGGATGGATATGGGCCTGAATTCGACGAGTGGGTTCCCGGCAAGGAAATGGAAGACACAGTTGCGCTGGACGCATGGGAACAAGAGGAATAGTTCCCTAACCCCTTCAAATTTTTTGAAGTAGGGGAGGGTGTAAGTCTGGCGACTCACGCATTTCTATATTTTGATCGCATTACGTAATCCATCCACTCGAAGTGTGTACTTGAGGTGGACTGCTTACATAACCTTTCCTATCTTCTCTTACCTTTACGCTACGACAATCTAGATCACTGTTCCTGTCTTTCTGTCTGAATTAGTGAGGACGGATCGACGCCGTCCTTTCACTTTTCCTCGGCCTAGTTTTGGTTTTGATGTCCTGACTCCAGATCTCCGCGCTATGCGCCGTTTTACCGAAAGATTACAAACCATAAGATTATGAACCAGGCTTACCAACCACAACCCTGGGCAGCGGCTGCACTACCTACGTGATTATTAAGGCATCCACATCCAAAAACTATATAAGATCTGCTTGTGCTTTCAAAATTCACAATCAATCTGCACTTACCACAGAAGCCACGAGAACTTGAATCCGAGATGACAGTCACCAACCTCGTCTTCGTTACGCGCAAACCCTCCGTCTCCTTCGCCGAGTTCGTCAAATACTCGGAGGAAGTGCACGTCCCGCTCACCACCCGCATCGCCGGCGACACAATGCCCAAGACGTTCCGGCGCCACTACACCGACTCGTCGAACCCGTCGTACGTCGGCCCGAACCGCGGAGTGGACTGCATACTGGAGATGGTGTGGGAGGATGAGGCGGCTGTTGGTGAGTTTTGTTTTGCATTCTCTTTATTCTTGTCGCTTTTCTGTTCCCATTTGACTTTTCCTGTTCTTTTGGGACTCGCACAAAAAAGGGAATGACGCTGATGGCGATAACAGGTCGATTCCTGGCGAAGCTGGGGGAGGGCGACAATACCAAGGTGCTGCAAGATGACTGGAAGCACTATATTGACGACAAGGGAGAGACGGTCGTGGGCGTGTCGCAGACGTTTAGCTCTTGAATACCCAGTGTCCGATCGAGAGTCAATAGCAAGGGCGGGAACACTGACCAGGAACCGAAGTGTTTTGAGAACCAAGATTTGGAACAGAAAACGAAGACGAGGATCTGATGCTCTTTCTGGACGTTCTGTGAGAGCTACTACTAGTAAGCTGAACTTGCTTCTTTCTTCGCTGCGTTTGTCCCCGGACCCTAAGCAGATATTGAAGTGGAAGCAGCGATGAAGCCTTTCATGAAATTATGCGCAAAAATTCAGGGAGGTGTGGATTCTTGAGACTCGAGTACGCCAAGAGGTAGGAGAGGAGACATTGTGGTGGTGAAGAGGAAGAGACGACGGAACTTGCCGGTTCTATACTCTCCCGTCTTACGAGTTGACAATTGCTAAGCATAGGGGTCGTTCGCGACCAACTCAGTCTCAACTTGAAGATGTCATCAGAGTCCACAGACCTGGCGTACCTCCCACACGATGCATGCTCTTATAACTGGGACACTTCCTTCCCCGAGCGATACCTCAGCCACGCCATCCGCGTCCTACACTACAACAATTACCCGACCCCCGCCTCGCGCACGGAGCCTGACCTGGGGCTGCTGATTGGCCTTGTCTACATGATCCGACAGTACTTTGTACACTTTGGGGTCCCCGAGGATGAGGTAGACGCGCGGTTCGAGGCGATGGGGATGGGGGCGCTCTGGAAGGAGATTGAGCCGGGGATGTGCCCGGAACTGTTGGAAGGTATACCGGTGCGCAAACCAGAGGAGTACGTTCAGAAAACAGATGAAAGCACAATGCATACTGACTTCAATTTGCTCCCCTCAGACCGCTTCCTGCAAAATTCCGCTTCAGTAAATATTCTAGCTTCCCCATTCCTCCAAATTCCCTTGAGAACTAGTATCTATAGTCTCATTCAATGTGTATCTGCCAGAACCAAAGTCAGGCCGTAACCTCAGAGAGAAGATAGTTTGTGTATATTCATATTACAACGTGGTACAAAGGATGCTTGCTGAAATAACGATTATTTAAGCGTCCGCGGTATTTATCTGTACTTAGTCGGCCTTCCACGATGGCCTACAACGCCCACGCGCCGGCCCCATGGCCACCGCCCGTCCGCCTTGCCTCCGCCTCGGCCCTCAACGCCTCTCGCTGTTGCCGCAGCCTCTCCGTCTCCCGTCTCAACATCTCCCCATCCTCCCTCAACGCTGCCTCCCGCGCCCTCAACGCCTCCAGTTCCCGCGTCCTCGCCGAGATTTGATCCTCTTGCGCCGTCAGCGCCTCCGCCTCCAACCCCGCCGCACGCCCTGGCCCCGACCCCGACGCCAGATTGGCCTCAGAGCTTGACGTCGTCAATGTGTCCTTCGCATCCACATTCGGAGCCTCCGCGGCCTTCGTGGGACTGACGACCGGCCCCTCCTTCTCCTTCGGAGCCTCTGGCTCCAAATTCCGCAACCGCATCTCCACCAAAAACTCCTTGTCGCGTATCGACTGCGACCACGTCCCCAGAAGCTCGAGCATCACCGCGCCAACCCGTATGTTCGCGACCAAGAGGAAGATCGCCGGATAGACTTCCATGACTGCGACACACACGAGGTGAATAAATGTAGGCACTGAAAAGAAAGGGAACATACACAAAAGCCGACTGTTCTTCGGGATAATCGGGAGGAAGTGCTGCGCGAGGAGGAACACGCCGCCGGGGAGGAATATCATGCCCAGCAGGCCGAACGTTACGGGCCCAATCACCTCCCGCGTCGCGGTGACCGGCTCGGGATGCGTCCACCCGTTGTTCGTTATCTGCGCCATCCATCGTCAGCACCTCGCCGAAGTCACTAAACACACGACACCACTTACATGCTGTATCCCCCTTGTAATCGGGTTCGCCGGCTGCGCCCGGTTAATGTGCAGCATAATCTTCGCGTAGAGCAGCCCCATTGCCCACTCGTCCACGATCCGTATCCGTGGCACGAGCGTCGAGTCCAGCGACAGCCGGATCGGGAGCACGATGTACAGATCCACCACGAGCGCAATCAGCGTCGGCACGACCACGCCCAGGAACAGCACCATGTAAGCAATTTTCGCACTCCACAGGAGCCCGCGCTTGACGACGAGCAGCCGCAAGTCCGCGCGCGGCTCATCTCCACCACGCCGTTGGCGCCGCTTGTCCAGCCTGTCGACCGCGCGTCCGATGAGGTAGCAGCCCCACAGCAGGTACGCGCCCGCGAGGAATGAGTACCCGTCGTGTACCGTGCGCGGGACGAACAGCCCAAAGAAGCTGCGGCCGAGCTGGATCGGCAGCGCAAAGACGACGCCGAGGAAGACGGCCCCGAGGACCCAGAGGATGCCGATGAAGGCCAGAACGCGGTAGCGGAAGTTCGGCGGGATGTAGACGATGATGTAGTCCTCGTGCGGCACGCGCTTCGCCTTTGTCGCCTCGTCGTCCTGTTGCACCATGAGCGCGCGCGCCTCTTCGTCGACAGGCTCGCCGAGCTCGTTCACCGCGGCGGTTGCCCGCATGTCCCGGGGGAGGGAGATGTTGTCGGATGCGGGCACGCGTCTGAACGAGCCGTCCTTGATGTTCGTCGGGTCGTCGAGGTCGTCCTCGGTGCGGACCAGCAAAGAGGACCAATGTATAGCCGTGTACTCTTCGTGGGGGTAGCGGCCTCCGAAAAAGTACGATGACAGTCGCAGCCGGCTGGCCAGGAACCTCCACAGCGATTTCGAGACCCGCTTGATACCTGTTCGTCGTCGGAAGTAATGGGTCGTGTATGGTAGGACCACATGTAAGAATATGAGGTCGACCGGGACATCGGAAAGAGGCTCCCTGCCAATCGTTGAGTTGGAACGAGGAGGAAGAAGGTGGAAACGGACCTGTTTTTCCACCGGAAGGGAAGGATTGACTTGCTTCCAACGAAGAGCAGACCGGCGACGCTGCCAACCACGCATGCGACAACAAACGAATACATGACACCGCTCACGCAGATCTTTCTGAGTTGCGTCAAGGTAGGGCGGTCAAGTATGTCCCGAATGGGGTGCGAATCTTGGGCCTGTGGATCCTTTATGAACCACATGGCTCCCTTTCGCAAAAGCGTTCTGCATCCCGACAGCAACACTGCGAACGAATACCTAGAAGGGATACATGAGATTGTGCACTGTCAAGGCATGCAGTCTGGCTCACATGAACATGGTCCCGGCGACCCAGTGATAGAACATCGCCGTCAGTGGCGCCTGCTTAAAGAAGGCCACCCGAGAGATGAAACTAGCTTCGGGGAACAGCCATACTGTGCAGACATCCAGAACTATACCGCAGCCAAGCGGGAACGTCACAAGCTCGATGAAGATGAAGGTGGCGACCTTCAAGACAAGCAACTGCTCCCGAACAGCCGTCCTTACAGCGCGGCCGGCGGTCTTCATGTTCCCGACAGTGAGGAGGTTGAGATAGAGCGAGACCAGGACCATGACGACGACATAACCGAGGACAATGGCAAAGACTTTCTCCTTGGGCCCTTGTCCTAAAGCCAGTTGCGTCCAAGTCATGCGAAGCTGTACGGTGCTGACCCGAACTTCCTGCCCGAGCGCGGCAAAGTACGGTTCCGCAGCATCCACGACGGTGGTTTGGAACGCCGAGGGAGCAGAGATTTTCGAGGGAGTCGGCTCTGATGACGACGACAGCGAAGTCCATGCAAATAATTGCTCCAGCGGCTTGTCCGAGAGGCTATGAACCCGTGAATACTGTGAACGACTCCGTTAGATATATAGAGTGTAAGAATGAATAAATGCATACCACCGCGGAAGTTACTTCAAGTGCCTTGTCCGCCTTGTTTTGCCCAAAGATCACTGAAACGAGGAAAATGACACTGAGGAATAAGAGGTTGGCCACCCGGAACAGCGACCGGCCGATTAATGGGAGTAATAAAGCCATGATGATATACATGACTGAATCGACGATGGGGTCGGTGATGATGCGCATAACCTTGATCGGGAGGTGTATTATTTGGAGAAAACGGTGAGGATCCAGCTATCGGGAACACGGTCAGACGTAGTCATCAATACAGGACAGTACTCACTGAGAGTAAAGCCGTTGATTTTCCCAGTGTGAAGGGTATCCACACCAATAAGCCAATGGCCGTATCGAGTACGAAGATCATTAGCGCGGCCTAAAGCGAAGAAAATCAGTTCTCCAGGATATCGAAACGTGAAGGACGGCACAAACATTCTGGACAACTCCGTAAACTGGTCCCCGCATGCCAATCGCTAGAAGCATCTCGGTTATCAGCCCGAACTCAAGTCGATGATCAAAACATGCCTTCCATGGCGCCCTCCATATCATCCTCCACATTCCCGTCCATGTCGTCGTTCAGGTCGAGGACGCCGTCCGCCAGCCCAGCTTGAGCCGCCGGCGGAACCGCTACCTCAAAATCGTGCTCGGCAGCACCAGCATCCATCTCCCCATCTCCGACTTCCGCCACCTCCTCGTCTTCGATCTGAATGGCCTGCCAGATAGGTGCCTCTGCATCAAAAGGGACTCCGCCGTCCTCTCCATCCTCATCCTCATCCTCACCCCCTTCGTCCTCCTCCATATCGAACTCCCCGTCGCCATCATCGTTCTCGTACTCGTTCCGCGGGCTGTATGCCTCCTCGTCGTCGTCATCGTCCGAGTCACTGGGAGGCTGCAGTTTCGGCATGCCCTCCTCATCCTCTTCGTCGTCCTCCGCATCAGCGAAATACCGGGCATGTTCCGACTCCATATCCTCCATCTCCACATCGGTATCCGTGTCGTCCGCCTTGGCCTTCCCTTTACGATCCGACTCACTTGACTGCACATCCTCATCGCGATCGAAGTACTCGCGACGCCGCGAAGGGCCGGCGTCGGGCGACAGCTCCTCCGGCGCACGGTACGTTGCGAGTTTGGGAGAAAGCACGGGCGATGCATGCGGGGACAAGATTGCCGCCACACTGGGGTCATCCGCAACTATAGTTGGCGTGGTGTTGGGCAGCTCGGGGCGACGAGAGCGAACCTCCGTGGCTGTTTGGGGGAGCGCGCTGGAGCCTTCTAGGAAGCTCCAAGACGATGTTGACGACTCGCGGCCGTCATCTGAAGATTGAGGTTGCGAGGAAGGAGGATCAAATTTAGCTGGTCCAGCCTGATCCTCGTCGGTCTGGCCCTTGAGGAGCGCAAAGGGGAGACTTTCGCTGGGACGTTCAAGCGTAACGGATGGGAATGCGGGTACCGCAGGATTCGGGGTAGATATCCGCGGTACCGTGTCCAAGGCAGGAGAGAACTTGGTTATGGACGGCGGCTCGGAAACACTTCTTCTACTGAGGCTGCTATTGCCTGGGGGGAAATGAGTGGCCGATCTGAAGGTGAACTCGAAGTTATCGGAGTTGTCCAAAGCAGAATTGTCGGGGACGGAAATTCCTTGTCGATGAAGGTTGCGGGATAGCCGCGCCTGCTGAAGACGTCGGTGACGCAGGGTCTGCCCATCATTCTCGTTCTCCTCCTTGCGGGTTCGCCTTCGGCTACCGCTCGCAACGGCGCTGCTGGTCGCAATGCCGCCGGCTTCCTCGGGCTCCTTGCCTTTGTGAGAAAGACGGCGTTTCCTGTTTGGCCGCTCGGGAGCCGGGTCAAATGTGCGCATGGCATCCATGGCTCTGACAGCATCCATCTGCCGCTGTGCCAGAGCGATCCGGTCGTTCACATTGGGGTTCGGATGCGGCGGCGGCACGCGGGGCGGCTCCAGAAGCTGCTGCTGCTGGGGCGGCGGCGGCGGGAGCGGCAACGGTGCTGGCACGGGTTCAGGGTCCTCGTCCTCAAACACGCCTGGCCGGGCGTTTTGGGATATCCACTCGCGAAGGAGGAAGACGGCTACAAACGTAAGAACCACGAGGGACGCGATGATTTGACCCGTGAAGATATCCGATGATAAGGAGATCCAGAGGGGATTGGTCGCGACTCGAGCAATGAACGTATCTGGAGGCGGGACGGCGGTCGGCTCCGAGTAGAAAGCCAGGTAGAAAGGGCTGAGTTGTTCAGGCGCGTCAGGGGGACGCGGACGATCGCTGATCCACCAAGCACTGCAGCAAATTAGCACCGCGCAATCCATAGATGAACGGAAACACACGTAGAGTCCCCCATGGAAAAATACATCCTCCATGTCATCACAGTGACCCAAGGCAGAACTGCGAGCCATATGATGGCGACAGCTATTGCGCGCACAGCAAACAGCATCGCAAAGAACGACTGCTGCGCTACCCGTCGCAGGAGAAGCACCGGGGGCAACCTGGTCGGCATATCCGTTGCGTAAACTAGGGAGACATAAGAGCGAGAAACTCCAAAGAAAAATTTCGAACGCACCTTTCGTGAACGAATACGGATGCTTGCAGACATCGCAGGTCTTCTTCTTGCTATGGGCCAACCAAGTTGTCAAACTGGATGGAAAATAAATTAAATCGCACGTCATTCGGAGAGAATACCCACCAATCTTGGTGGATGTACCGAATGGTACCGGAGCATTTACATGGGTAGAAGAGAGGCTGCTCCGCCTCTGCGGGAGCGCTGCAAATTCGACATGTGTCTGATACAGGACGTATTGGAATCCGCGTCGAGTGCAAAAAAATTGGACATACCTTGTTCCTCAGCTTCCTGCATATGACGGAGACTTGTGGATACTGCTCAATTAAGAACGGAATCCTGAACACAACGATGGAGAATGTAAAAAGGTGGTTGGAGCTCCAAGGCGTCACGGCGAATGCGGAATGAGTCCGAGGTGTAGTCACGCCTGTCACACCCGCAGCGTGACTCGCGTGACACGGAACCAACTGAAACACCGACCTCGAGGCTCAACTGCTTGAACAACTCTAACGGAAGAGAAGTCTAGGACTTTTCAGTTTATACCGAGCCTCCAGCGCTCTGACACAGCGAAAACGATTGCTCGCTCCGTGTTGAACGCCAAACTTGACTTCAAAGAGACTCGGAGAGAGACAAACAGTCCAGAATAACGGTGTTTCGAAACAGCACAAATCTAACCCAACAGACATCTCAAAAAAGCCTCCACAATCCGGTACAGAAGGAGTGCGCGTAAACTTGTTTGACTTGTCTTTTCGCGGTTCGGTTCGGTTGTACCAACCGCCAGGTTCAGGTTGCTTCTAAAACTCAACAATGTGGCACCGAATACGCAAGCAGAGTTCTTCGAAAGAAATAATAGCATCTAATTTGCTGAAGCGGAATTCCGTTCAGTTCAAGCCGGTTCGGGTCGAAGTCTCCAATACATTGAAACTATGGGAATGATGGCGGACAATGGACAACGCCGGACTCCATCACTCCACCCCTTCCGGCATAGTGCTTTGGCTGTAGCTAAACGTCCACAGCATTCTCGTTCAAATGAAATACTGGGTCGCCTCAAACACTTTTCTTTCTCTTACCGCCGGCCGACAAACCGTCTTTCTCTTGTTGACCCACCTATTTGCGGCTAAAAACCTGCACCTGCGCTGTTTCGACTGTAGCACAACCGTCAAAACTGAATGTCTGTACATAAAAACCTTTGGCCATTCCATTACATCTATTTGGGTGCAACACTTCTGCTATAGCTGAAGAGCTCTGACGAGAAACGCGTACATGAACACCTAGAGCTGTTTCGGTGCAACAAATCATTTGTAGCGGTATCGCTGCACATCAAAGCCTCGAAGCTATGTACTCAAAGAGGAGATGTACAACTCGGCGGCCGTATCGGGGTCTGCATCGTCGTAAAGCGTGGCGCGCTCGCAGCCTGAGCGTCTCGATGCCCGCCTTTCGCGCGTCTTGACGCCGCTGTATGAGCCGTCCCAGAGCATTCTGGGGGGGGGGGTGTGGGCGGCAGGAGGGAATGGTGCGAAGACGGCGGGCATACATTTTGGACAGCTGGGCGAGCTTCATTGTCCAGGCAATGGCGGACGTTGTCGCATTGCGCTTGGGTGGGGCAAAGGGACGAGTGGATCGAGAGACGGATGGTGGAGACTGGGCTATGGTTTTGTGGGGAAAAGCAGTGTACTTGCGAGCACAACGATCCTCTCTTCCGCGGAGCCTCCTGGTATATTGTGGCTTCACAGAGACGAGCGCAAAGAAATAGAGGCCCGACTCAAGGCGAGCAAGACGCAGTCTGGCAGATGATATCGATGCTGCGGCAGATTGGACTTGGCAGGGAGGGCGTGCGCCGACCGCCCGAAAGCATTCCATTTGGAGCGAAAGACTATATATGTGGCATCAAAGGGTTGCAGCGCTTGAGTTACAGCTACTTGGTCTCAGCAAAAGACATTCAGCTATGTTGTGATCACGAAATAGGGGATAATTCTATTTGGAAACCCGGTTTCCGACGGAAACCCTTCCCGTTAAGGAAATTTCGTGGAAACCCATCCAAAATGCTAACTGGTGGAGAGTGCCTACGGCCTCTCAGAGGGGATGAACCAGCGGGGCTGGCAGCGGGAGGGTGGAAGCAGGAGGAGAAAACCCTATATGATAGCCGAGAATGTACATCCGAACCTAATATGACCAAACCTAACCTAAGCGAGACCACAATCCTTGCACATGGTGCGAGCCACACCACAGTCACCCCCCTCCAAAAAACGTCGGAGAGAAGCGAGCGACGAGGCGCGACCCCGCGCCATCAACCACCAGCATCTTCACGGCGACAATGGTCGACCCAACCAGTGACGAAGCCGGTAATTGCCGGATGTATGAAAGCCGCGAAAACGGGTTCGAGTTCGACGAAGTCCGCGAGCGTGCATAAGAACACCAGTTGGTCCCCAGGAAGCTGCACTAGAAATCCCTTCTCCTTGTTCGCAGTTGGCCCCCACACAGCACTGACAATGTCTATGATAGCCGCGAAACGATTTTTCTTGCTGGCTGTTGCGCATGCGAGGGCAAGGCTGGAGCGTACCAGTCCATAGGAAGTTTGCACCGGGAGGCTGGGGGTAGGGACCAGCGGCGGCGGACATATAGCAGCAGACGGCGGTCGTACGGGAATAGCGGGGGCAGACGGGAGTACTGGGAGAGGTGGTACAGGAAGCCCGATGGAATGGTCAGCCGGACATGGACAGAGTGATGGTGCGGGCATCACAATCGACGCGACATCGTCAGGATGGAGGGGCATGAGACCGAGAAGCTGGGCAGGCTGAATTGATCGACCAGCATCCAAGGGAGGTGTGGGGAGCGTAGGGACCGAGATTGGCAGCGAGTCGTGGAGCGCAAGGACGGCAGCTCGCGGGGCAGAGATTACTGGTCGTCTGGGCAGGGATTTGGGGAATGACCGTTGCTCGCGACGCTGCGGTAGCAGGCGATGGTTTCGTCGGCGTACCGTGCGCCACGGGTGCGGGAATTCGCTGCGGAGGGCGGAAAAGTCTCGCGGAAGTGGTTGTGCGGCTGCGTCAACTGGAAGAGCGGCGGCGAGAGGCTGCTGGTGGATATTGCCATAGGAGTTCGAGACGATACCGTGCTGGACGGAATTCGCCGGCAGGGAAGAGTATGTGTGGTGGCCAGTATGTACCGGATAGCGAATACCACGGAACTGGTGACGCCAGGCTTTCTCGACTGAGAGCGCGAGGACGACGTAATTGGGTGATGGACTGGGATTACTTACCAGCGGTGGATGTGACTGTTCCTCCTCAGCTCGTAGTACTGCCTCTGCTTTCCTTCTCTTTGTCCTCTCTCGTGCCCAAGGTTTCGGCATGTCGTAATTGACACGTCACGGAAAAGTGGGCGATGTGCGGGAATGTGCGTTAAAAACGCGGTCGATGCGAGTGCCGTGCCGGATAAAGCGAACAAGTCGAGGGATGAGGGGGTAGGTCGAAAAAAAACGGGCCAAGAAATCTGCTAGCAGCAGGTGCGAGGAAAGTCGAGACGAGGGGGAGAGACGCTGCTCTCGGGTCGCGCAAAGCCTATCTGGGCCAAAGGACGCGTGGGAAGGGCGAATCGCACTCCAATCACCAAATGGAGAGTGCCTACGGCCTCTCAGAGGGGATGAACCAGCGGGGCTCGCAGCGGGAGGGTGGAAGCAGGAGGAGAAAACCCTATATGATAGCCGAGAATGTACATCCGAACCTAATATGACCAAACCTAACCTAAGCGAGACCACAATCCTTGCACATGGTGCGAGCCACACCACACTGGAAACCCACTTACAGCAACTTCTTAGGCATAGGGACTTTCAAGGCCGTACATGGCTGCAGGTGACATTCTATCAATGTGAGCAGGCTTTGGCACATACATAATGACATTCCATGTCCCTCCCGGGCCAGTTCGTGGTCGCCGGATGGCTCTAGTAAACCGGTTTTTTTCCACCTCCCTCAAAAAAAAAAAAAAAAACTTTAGTTTACTGGTCTGACTAGGGAGACTAGGATGGCTCGGTTGTTGATTTCCGCTTCATGCCGAATGCCGAGCAGCGCCGAAATCACAGGATAGTGATGCCTCCACCACAACGGTGCGCGAGGAGGGTGTTTGTCGCTCATACATGTAAGGCTTAGGCAGCCTCAGATCAATCCCCTGTGCAAGTACCTAGTGTCTAACGTCAATTTAGGCACTGGAATTAAATATTCTGGGCTTACTGTACATGCGTGGGGGCTGATGGGATCTGCAACCACGGCGGCTCGTGAGATATCATAGTGTCAGGGCGGACGTCGGGCATGTTGTATGCGTCGAAGATCCACTGGACTGAATGTTCCTTAGTGACACAAAGAGGCAAGGCAGAGAGATATCACCGTACCGCCCCGGACAATGCCTCGGCAGAAACGGCAAACACTTCGGCATGGGCAGGGTTTCTCCGAACTTATTCAGAATTAGGGTTTCCAAATAAGGATGGCGGAAACCGGGTTTCCAAATAGAATTATCCCGAAATAGGAGTAACGAAAGTGCTGTAGCTGGAGTGCTTCAGCGTACCAGCTGTAGACAGACAGCTATATCGATATTACTACAGCAGTTTATCTATAGACAAATCGCCGCCGATGTCCATTGTCCATTGTCCATGGACATCGATCAACGTTTGATCCCAGTACTCTAGGATAAGACTCAGGATAATTTATTAGCTCAGCTAGGTCCCCTTTCGGAACGTGCCATCCCTCTCACAAGTCACTGGCAAGGATCGAACCGAATTGCCGAACCGAACTTTGTCGGCTATCCTCAAGCTTGAAAACCTTGCGCTGACATATCCGTGGTCAGGACTTGTGAATCATCTTGATGAAGCGTATAAAGTCTACTGTCTGGAAGGTAGGTCGGAACAACCTATGGCCGCTATCAATATCCCCTCAATGAAACTGATCACGGGGGCATTTATTCCCGCCATAGATCAGTTTGGTTGCAGAACCTCTTGAGTAATTATTGGACTCATTTTCTACAGGTCTTGGATCGGCGTCGGCAAAGATTGTGCCGGCGGTGAACCAAGTCGAGTGCGTACCCAAATTATGTCGACCTCCGCAGATAATTGAGATTGAAGACAGAATACACCCCTACCTCGCGCAGACCGAGCTCCTCGCGATCGGGTACTGCCGCAAAAAAGGGATTGTTCTTACCGCATACAGCCCTTCCGGCCACGCGACAGTTCGCAGCGACCCAACCATCGTTACACTTGCGGAGAAATACAAAGCCACACCGACGCAAATCATTCTCGTTTGGCACGTCGCACGCGGTGTGGTCGTTGTTCCCAAGAGCGCAAACGCCGGCCGCCAGAAGGAGAATCTTACTGTGCGTTCATTCTTTGATTTTTCTGGGAAATACAGAGATGGGATTGACCTCGAGCCATAGTTGCCCACTCTAAGTGCGGAGGATGTTACAAGTGCGACGGCGTTGGATCGCAACGAACATGTGTCCAGTAAAATCGGTCCGAACGGAAAGTTGTTTGGGTGGACAGCAGAGCAATACGGGTGGTAGTCGATCAGCTCAAGAGAAACCTGGCAGCGTCTCCTTGTATTCTCCCTGAAGCAGAGTGGATCAATCCGGAATTCGATCCATGTTGATAGATTATTGTTCCCTGCGTACTGCATCATTCGGCATATAAGTTCCTTGGATTGAAGAATCGTGACCGTCCGGACTGCAGAGCAACGTCTGATCCAAATTGGGTGAGCTTTGCGCATTAATAGCAAATCCTCCGTCAGGAAAAATGCCTGCAGATACGTTTCAGGGCTCTGCGGGGCCCTGCGCAATACACTTTCTCTGACTTATCATCCCTCCTTCTCCCACGCTGGAATTAATTTCCGGCCGCCGACACTTTGAACCTGCGAAAGAAACGAGGTTCGAGAAATCCCTGGTCGTTTCCAGGCGTAAGGACGACGCCGTTGCTC
>JARKID010000301.1:0-49634 GCA_029449255.1 Mycena polygramma
CAACGCCCCGGAGCTCGGTGCGCGCTCCAATTTAACCCTGCTTGCCTTGTACTCCACCAACAGACTTTAGTACTTTGTGCCGCATTCCGACGAGGTAGGAGGTTGGGAAGCTCTCGCCTGAACGCTGACAGCTCTTGAATTTTGAATCGCAACGGAGCTCCGTACGCGTTCGAATGATCTGCGCAATGCGCAATTTATCCCTACCTTTGCATCTCATGTGCAGCCCTCCGACGACGTAGGAGGTTGGGAAGTTCACCACCGTCTTTGCACTTGGACAAGAAGCACCGGCCCGGGGTACGCGTTCGAATGAGCTACGCAATTTATCCCTGCCTTGAATCCCATGTGCATCCCTCCGACGACGCAGGAGGCTCGGAAATCCCTGCCTCGGGAGGTTCGCAATTCCTTACCGCCAGTAGACAGATACGGATACGGATAGGGGCTGGTTGTCTGCCGCTGCTTGGCTTACCTCCGTGATGAGTGATGGGTGATGCCGTCAACTCTTCTTCAAATTTTCACTCGCCTCGAGGAAATGCTTGCAGGCAAGTAGCAGCGACGACGAGCCGCAAGGACTCGAGGACGCGCAAGGACTCGAGGATGCGCAAGAAGGAGCTTCGAGGAAGGCCGCGTCACCTAGGCAATTATCACCGCTGGAAGGTCTCGAAGCCACTGGCAGCTTTGAAAGGAAGTCTTAGGAAGGGAAGATCGTCTATCGCCCTCGGAGCAAGGCAAGATGCGTATGCGGACCCGGAGCGAGGTCTTGGGCACCGGTGGCGCAGAATCTCGAATCAATCCTCTTCTCCCGTGCGCAATGCTCTTCTCTCATGCGCAAAAGACAGGCTCCAAAGTCTGAGGCAGGCAAACGACGCGTCCCGGACGGCTCCGGTGGCTAGTCGATAGCCTAAAGCCTAAATCGCCCAGCAAAGACGAGAAGCGTGGGGTCGGTCCGAACGACGACGAGACGAGAGGAGACTGGCAGCGAAGAGCGCCCCGAAGAGCGAGTGTTCGTGGAGTTGGGGGAGATGAAAGAAACGCGCTGCGGCGCACCCCACGAGGCGCAGTGGCGCGCGTCGTTTCGTTTCATCCTCGCGTCAGGTCAGCGTTGGTTTTTTTTTTTTCCTTTCCCCGGGGAGAAAGCGTCCGTGCGGGGACACAGACACAGGACCCGGGGGAGCGAACAAGCGGAGTTTGGATGCAGGGAAGGGTTGGGGAAGGGTGACAAGACAGCTGTGGATCATTACCGCGTTGAAATGAATTTGAATTCGTAAGCCTTTTTTATTTACGGGCTACGGGCACAGCAATATAAGACGCGACCCTTCCCTTTCCGCATTTTTTCCTTCCTTCTTCTCTACTCCCACCACGACCACGACTATGGCTTTGGCCCGCCCCTCGTCGCCGTCCGCGCGCGCCCCGCCCTTCTCCCTCCTCGAATTCGGCAACCTCGTCTCCGCCGCCCTCGACTCCCCGGACCCCCTCCTCCTCTCCCCGTTCCTCTCCGCCCCGGCCCACCGCAGCAATGCCGACTCGAACGCGCGCGACGAGCAGAATGGTACAGCCCACGGCGTCCGCACGCTTCTCAAAAAATTCACCAAGCGCGCGTCCGCGTTCGTCCGGCGCTCTTCCGCGTCTGCGTCCCCAACGACGACGCGTCCCAGCTCGCCCGAATACCGCATCCCCGAGCTGCGTCTCGCCTCTGCGTCTGCGGCTTCTTCCGCATCGCTGTACACCACCGCCGACGCCGACACAGAGGACCACGCGTTCGTGCCGTACCTCCCGCTCGTGGCGCAGTACGAGCGCGCCTCTCCGCGCGCGTTTTCGCGCTCGACGCCGTCCCTCCCGAGCCAATACGCCGCGCAGAGCCGCCACCTGTCCACCCGCGCGTCGTTCTCGCACGCCGCCTCGTCCTCGTCCCCGTCTGCGTCGTCCACATCCTCGTGCTCCTCCGCGACGCCGTCCTACACCTCCATCTCCACCTCCTCGTCTTCTTCCTCTTCTGCGTACCCCGCGTCCGCCTCCGCTTCCGCCTCCTCCTCGTACTCGACGTCATCCGGCGAATCCCACGCGTACCCCACCACGCCGCTCAGCACCGTCTCTGAATCAGAAGAAGGCTCGTGTTTGACGGCGCGTAGGTGGAGCGGGTCTAGCGAGGATCTCAACCCCACCCACTCGTTGGACGCGGACGCAGATGCGGACCCGTTCTACAAACCCCGCCTCCAAATCGTGCCGCGCCTCCCCCTCCCTCTCCCCCTACCCCTCCCTCTTCCGCTTCCTGTACTTTCGAAGAGAACCCTGCGCCGCACCTGCAACCGCCGCATCCCCGGCTCCCCGCCCCGCCCGCCGCCTGCGCGGCCTATTCCCGCGCCGCCTTTGCCTTCGTTGCCTCTTTACGCTTCGAACGGTGGGTATGGGTATGGGTTCAAGTATGTGGGCCACCCGTACCTCCTCGCGGAGCCGCGGCCCGAAACTCCCTCGCCCTCTCCGCTTGTCTCTTCCTCGCCGTCATCGTCAGCCCCGCACACGCCCACGCCGTTATCCAAGCCGCGACGCGCCTCAACCACAAGCGCGAGCTCGCGAGCCTCAACCTCAGCCGAAGGAGGGAAGAGTTTGTTGGACGCATTCCCCGCCCCGCCCGCGCTCGGGCTGTCGGCGTCGTTTCCGTTCCCCCCGCCTTCTCTGTCTCCTTCGTCTCGGGGTGTGCGGGGGCGAGGGCAAGGAGTGTTGCCGCCGACGCCGCCTCGTCGTCGCGCGACACCGCGGGAGGATTGGTTGGAGCTGGACGCGTCCCCGCGCTCGATTTCAACCGAGGGGACGGAGGAGGCGTGGCATAGCGCGTGTTCGGGGTGAGCTTTCGGTTGGGAAGGGTTTGGGAGGGTTGAGATTTTCTTTCTTGGACACCCCACTCGTTTTCGCGCGATACCACACAACCCGCCGTTCATTCGCACCACAAAATCGCTCGTTTACTCGCGTTTCCTCTCTCTCTCGCACTTTCATCTCTGATTACTCGTTCTTTACTCCCTCCCTCGTCGCTCGCTCCACTCGCTCATTCTTGTTCCGCACCCCCGCACCCCGCCCATCTGTACCCCACGCTGTTGTTGTTGTAATACCTGTACCCCGCACCCCCACCGCCGCACGCGCGCGCCTCCCCGTTTACATTATGATAGTAAAGTCTAATTCCGAAGTACGATAGATATGCAAAATAATTTGTTTTCGTTTGGAATTGGTTGAACTCGAACTTGCTTGCAATTTGTCCGAATATTTGAGTTTGAGTTCAAAGCTCCGCGGCCGGTGAGTCGGTAGTGGGAAATTTTGAACCTCCTACGCCGTCAGAGGGTCGCTGAGAGTGTACAAATACGCCGGCGGGTTCGATGCTTCGACTTTAACTCGTACAAGCCCAATTTGATTCAGAGCTCCGGTACATAGATGTCCATAAACTGCCCTCCTGCACGCACAGAAAATGCTGGAATGGGTATGTATGTACCCGGAGGGTTAAATCGTCATAGGTGGTCCTCGCTGGTTAGATTGCATAAGAATTCAATTATTAGCAATTATGCGCCGCTGTCGCCCATTGAAAGTCCAGACCTGTGCCTAGGCACCCATTCATTCATCGACACTGAAATCTGGCTGTGCATGTTGAAAACTATCCAACAGGCGTAGACTGTTGTAAGGTTGATATTCATATTCTACGTGGATTCAAATGTCATGGCCAAAAAAAAGATGAAAAATGGTGTTGGCTTTCTCACAAGTCCGGAACGACGTATCCAAGCTTCCCGAGGCGTGAGCCCAGGTGTGAGTCTTGGGAGCTATACCTGACGCCTCGCCACGTCCATCCCTGGATTCTTCCTCTGTCGATAAAGTTAATCTCTCCGTGCAGGACTCAGGAAGGCTGGAAGGTATGGTTTGATTGGATTATCGCGATCCAGGTAATGCAGCGGATTGTTTTTCTGAAGGGAAGCGAGGTCCGGAGGCTGCGGTGTGGTCTTGAAATTTCAGCTGGTGTTACGTTGCTGGTGTTACGTCGCGGTTTTCTAGTGACATTCACGAGTCAAGAATATTGGAATGCTGGAGATGCGGTAGGCGTTTTCGGGCCTCGCTGAATCCCGTTCGCCGCCCCCCAAACCCCAACCTAGATGACCTAGAAGTACCGCTGCGTAGCCTTTAAGGCCAGGTACAGCGTATATAGAAATCAGAACAGAACAGAGCAGAACAGCCCCCCAAAAACAGAATCAACGCGAGACGACAAGTGCCAGCCACCACAAAACCCCCAACGCCCCGCCCCTGCAGCTGCCCTCGTCGGAGGCTTGGCCGAGCGGTAGAACGCGCCGTCAACGCAGACGCAGCCAGGATGACAAGCTTAGCTAACTTGTCCGAGGCAGCCGAGAGGGTGCGGGTGGTTCGAAACTCCCGGGTCTCCGATTCTTTTTTTTTTTTTTTTTTTGATAAAGAAAGTTTCACATTTTTCTTGGGTTGGTTGAACGGCGGGTCAGAACGGATAGTAGAGCGAGTTGATCCACAATCAGTGATTCACCTATTAGTGCTGAGATGGTTGTGTCTTCATTTTTTACGGCTTTACAGTAAATGTGCTCGCGGTGGACAAGGGAGAACACAAATGAACTTTTTACCGCCAACCGTTGGTGTCGCGGTCATGATGCTTAGTGTCGGTGGAGGTACAATAACTACATCCTCACTTCGCAGCTCATTTTTGAACGCAGAGACCAAAACCAGAGGCATTTTGGGGGAGGGATACTGTCAAATTAGAATGATTAAAAGCCGCACCGTGTTGGCGATTGCTCACGCTTCAGGATGTTTTACTTGGTTGTATGTGTTCCGGCAGGGACTCAGCCGCAGACGGCTTCGGGGATGCCGCGTGATCCGTCCATCATGTCTCCCGAGGTGACGACAGTTCAAACTCTTCGGTACGGTTCCTTCCAGTATAGAAAGCATGCTACTAGCTGGTGCCCCTACTCGTGCGCTGCTACTCCTCGTCTTCCCTGACGCCCGCTGCCGCACAGAGACAAAAAGCTGTTCAAGCCTACTCGTACCGACGCTGCCGAGACGTGCCGAGAGATCTGAATCTCTGTCGACCCCTCTTAGGGCGACTTCGCTCCTACAAGAAGCGGCCTTTAATTTCAGATAGGTCGGACGACTCGAAAACGTACCTCTCATAGGGGAGATCATGCGGGTGAGCGGCTTATGGATGAGCCTTATCTTAGGCCTCTGCCGACCCTTCCCAGGCCGGCGATTTTGCCCGTACACAAAGCCACCTTAGGATAGGTTGGAGATTGGAGTGCTGGCGAGACGCGAGTTCGGGTCTCGCCGAGTCCCGTTGGCTGAGCGGCGAGCCATGGGGGCAGTCAGGCTACGCAAGGTGTGAGCGGGATGGTGTTTCTTTACTCGCACACCGAAGCAATTGGTCGAAGCCACCGTCGGCGCCGCCAAAATAAAGACGTAGCAATCAACGCCAGCCACCACAGAGCCCCCAACGCCCCGCCCCTGTAGCAGCCCTCGTCGGAGGCTTGGCCGAGCGGTAGAACGCGCCGTCAACGCAGACGCAGCCAGGATGACAAGCTTAGCTAACTTGTCCGAGGCAGCCGAGAGGGTGCGGGTGGTTCGAAACTCCCTGGTCTCCGATTTTTTTTTTCATTTACAGTAGAGTTGCTCGTATGGAATACTGTCATATGGAATACCCAGCCAAAAACCGTGATATGGAATAGCCATCGGGCTTTCCCAAATTGCCTTTCGCCACTGTAAAACACATCTCATATGGAATAACCGCAGTATGGAATAGGGTTGGCCGGAATTTTGGCTGGTATCCCAACTTTATTCCATGTGAGAGATTCAATTGTAAAAAATGTTTTGTCCCTTGAGTCCGGCGTTGTTCAACTTTAAGATGGGTCAGAGCGGGATCTTAGGGCGGGTTGATCCGAAGCCAGTTGAAAATACTCACATTGATTCATTCCGAGCAATCCTTCACGGAATTTTGGGGTCTAACTTTTTGACACTGACACTATGTGTGGGATACCAAGAGAATGTCACACGCAGTCCCCAGTTACCTTCTTCCTGGCATTTCTTCGCTTACAGTTAATTTTTTGGTTTATTCGGCATCATTCGGTTAGGCCCTCGAACGTGAAGGCGGCAGTGTCGGCTTATCGCTTCCATTCACAGACGATGGTCACTATCATTGCTCAATGGTGAGCACGCACAAATTTGGCCGGAGTACTCTTGTCGCTTACATTAATTTTCAGTTTCTATGGGTGGCAAATTTGGAGGCGTTTGTTTATCCTATTACCTGTGATCTACCTGAGCTTACCCGTCCACGCCCAGTCAGTGGGAATATCTTCGTCACGGGTGGAATAGTAATTATCTTATCAACGAGCAGATTGTTGGTTCTAACTAATCTACGTAGCTTCTGCTGGCCGTCGCCGCGTTTGGTAATCTGCGCTGCCATCTGGACGAACCCTACGCTGACCTTTCATGCGCTTTCGCCATAGTGTTGGGTCTATGTAAGACTCTCTTCACCCTATCTATATACAGGTCAACTCACAAATCTCCCAGATATTACTGTTCACCTGTGCGCTGTTCAACCAAGCTCCGTTGGACCCCGATCGTGAATCAATTTCCAGGTTTCGCTTCCCCACCATAGCGTCGATCGCCACGCATTCCTTTCAGGTATGGTTTTCATAAGTACTACGTTGTCGAAACGAGTTTCACTTCTATTTTACAAGTCCGTTAGCGCCCCCGTACAAGCCACGGCTGGAGCGTGCAACATTGCTATCACCCTGGCCCTGATATTCTACTTCCATTCCAGGCGCCGCTCGGGAATTAAAACGTAGCTCTTTCGAACCTTGACTTTCGTTACATAGATTGACGCCATTAATTTTTTGTGAAGGACAGAGGCCATACTCCACACCTTGATCATTTACGCCATGTGTCGAGGGATCCTGACTTCGTATGTGTTCCTCAGCGCCTTGTACAAACATTCTAAGCCCAACGTGTTCAGAATTGCGCAAATCATGTTTCTCATTCTCGTACGTGGCCCATGAATTTCTGGTTGCGCCTGCTTATCACTATTACTTTTTCAGAACGTGGCATTCCCGCAGCGGACGTACTGGCAACCTTTCCATCAACTAGTCGGAAAACGTGCGTTGACTCATGCTCTCTGACAACAAGGCTAAAGTATTTCCCAGTGTATGTCAACTCCATTCTCGCGTCGGTCAACGTGCGGAAAGCTGTCCGCGGGAAAGGTGACTCCGAACGGTCAGCCCCCTCCGGGATCAAGCTTCCGCGATCTCTTGGGGCCAGTGGGAGCACAAATACCACGGTGGGTAAACACGAACTCCAAGGTAGCGTCACGCCAGCTAACAGGAACAAGACGATGCCGCTAGAATTTATGACTCCTAAAAAAAACGTGACTGAAACCGTGGACGTGCTTGACGAGCAGGACAGCATCTCAGCTCATCATTCGCAGGAGGACAGTGTAAGTGACAGTTGAATTCGTTGACCGCACTGACCTTAAATAGAAGGGGAGGTTCACATATACGGTCTAGTACGAGGCGTCAGCGACTGTTTATGCCGTCTGTATCTACTTGTGAGAGATGTAACAATTACGAGTCCGAACCAAAGTCTTGTTGATATTATCAGAATACGGTAACGACTTCGGGTCAATAGGTTTCAAGTTTCGGCCCGAGTAGGAGGAATGAGTACATCATCCTGCATCCATGGATTTAATATTTAGATTTCAACTCAAGATAGAGACTTGTCAACCGGCATTTGAAGAAAGGAAATCGAGGTACTCGCTCTCGATATTAATTTAGCGTATGTAAAAGAATCTCGGTCAATCGTCTATCCCGGCTCACCTCAGGTCAATGCCAATCAATTGCGTGCGAGTACGTGGTTCAAGAAAATGGACAAGTTCAACTCCGGACCTCGAGCTCATGCGCAAGATCAACATGCATCAAGCCACTGCTGAATCGGTGCATTGATGGTTATGTGGCGGCGGTGGGATGCGCCTAGGGCCTAGCGTGGGTCACGCAGCAGGAGAGTGGTAAACTTTGATCATGCGAGCATTACCATCAACTCGAATGGTTCAATTCACCTCGTCAAGAACAAATTAAATGAATACTTGAGGTTTTCCATTCTAGACCACCGCCCCATCGACAGAAAATGTACATAGCTAGGAGCTCCGACTAATGTGTTGCCAGTACGTTTAAGTTCAACAAATCTTGAACCATTGGACGGTATAACTCCAAGTCTGTCGGAGTGGCATTAGGCGGAACGGTGGCCGCAATTGCTCTCATCTCCCGAAAAAACTCCGTGCTTGCGAAGTGTAGAGGAAACTTCCAGATTTGTGCTTCTTCTCTTCCGTTGAAGATGGCCATGAAGTGTAGCTCCATACGCCCGCCGCCAGTTACCAGTCGGGCAGCATCACCGTCATAATGGGAGTCATCGCCTTGGTAGTCCGCCAGATTGATTTCACCACATGTTCCGGCAGTGTAGTCGAACAGTGTATGGGGAGCTCCACTGGGATTCATCTTCAGAGGAAGAAGCTGTTTCAGAGCAATTTCTTCTCGCCGCGTCATGTAATCGTGATGAAGAAGGGCACGGAAGAATGACCTGTCTTTTGCACTCACTTCGACATCCCCTGAGGTGGCGACGTCAATAAAGAGAGTTGCACGATGATGAACTCACGATGACGGGCCACGGCCCGGGGGATCACGCCACACCAACCGCGGTGCATGCCGAGACGCCAATCCTCAGTCTGGCATGTCTGTGAACAATAATAGGCACGCAAGCACCGGTCACAGCGTTTGAAGTCGGCCTTCTTTTCAATTTTGGCGCACTTGATGGAGATGAGATACCAAGCCGCAGGCGGTGGTGGCACTAACACCTCAGGAGTGACCGCCAACATGCCGTAAAGGGCCTCTTAGGCCCCCTCGGCTGTATGAGTAAAGGGGGCCTAAGAGGCCCCATCCGCCGCGCGGATGCGCCACTATTGAGTAAAGATGTCCATTTGCGGACATATATGCCTGGCGGCCCTGGACGCGCTGCTCGTCTCGCTCTCAACTTGGGGTTTTGCTGCGCAGTTTGCCGCTAGAAGGACTCCATTTATGAGGGAAATTTGCTCAAAGATTTGTGTACAAAAAGTTCAAAGCGGAGCAAAAAAAATCGGGGACGATGCAAAACAGGGCAGGGGTAATAGAAGGTCAGATTCCAGCAAGATATAGTGTATATGTCGTCCCAAAAGTGGTAGTGAAGTTGAGATAGGGCAATGGCCGACAAGTGGCGGATGCATCCGCCGCCGAATAGCCCGCCGGTCTTCAATTGCGCGAGCCACCGGGTCGGGCAGGTCAAAACACATCCACCCATAAGCACTCGCACCCAACTGCGCCGCTGAGTCACACTGAGAATGGAAACGGCGAGGGGCCAGCAACAGGAGAATCAGCACTGACTGCGGAGCAGAGCACAACGAGCAGCCACACTGGCAGTAGCAGAGGGTCCAACTTGAATAAGAACACGCCGAGAAGCCCCTGCCAGTGTGCGATGAGACCGCGAGCAAAAATAACCGTGACGGGGCGACAAGGAAACCTTGGTTAAGAGAATGCTGTAACGGTTTACAAGTGCTGTAAGGAGGAGAACTGCGAGGAGGGAGGTCGGAGAGGAAAGTGGACAACCATACATACAACATCAGACTTTTGACAAATAACTTGTGACCTTGTATAAGGTCAAAAAAGGCCAAAAAAGGTTTAAAAAGGCCCGAAAAGCACGCAAGCCACAAAGTTCGCAAGTCTATGTCCCGAAATCGCAAGGTCGAGCGTTCGAGTCCGAGCAATGACCCATTTGCACCCACTTCTGGAATAATTGATTGTCTGTGGGAGCAAAAGAACGCATTCGTAGGGGCTCTCAATTCATTTTCAGCACTTGCTTGACACTGACCGACCGACGGTGAGGAGATAGTTTCTCATCAAAAAGCCCACAAGGCCCAAAAAGGCAATAAGCTGACAAGTTATTTGTCAAATGGCTGATGAAGTCCGAATCAGCCTGAGGAAGGTGGTAATTTATTTGAACCGCCGGCCCAGTAGAATTGAACATAGATGTGAGAGACACCAGAAGCTAGAGACTAGAGTGTGGTGGACTACAGCTTGCACGGCAAAACAATATTGTGTACCGTCGGAGACCGTGAGGGAAATAGAGAGACATCCGCCATCACCCGCCATCATTGATCGGCAATGTTAAACAAACTCCAGTCCTTTGCACTCCGGAACCTACGTCGCAAAAGACCCTATATCGTCCTCTACCTTGGAAATTTCGAACATCCAGCAGAACCTAGACCAAAAACACTCTGAACCGCAAGATAATGTCGACTCACCAAGTCTCACCTCCCTAAATTTCAGAAAATGTTGCGCAACTCGTTATTGAGGATCACAAGCTCAATTCTGCATTCTGGCAATCAAAGCGGGATCTGAGGCCACGGCGGATGTATACGCCAACTTGGCGGATGATGCCGCCACGTCCGCCGGTGCGTCCGCGAATCCCAAGCGTAACGAATTACGTGAAAGATCAACCAATCAGGAGACGAATAAACCTGGTCCTACTCGATTCTTTTTGTGCTCAACTCATTTGTAGTGGGTTCGATGGGTTTTTTGCATAGAAACTCATTCTGAACATGCCCCGCAGCCGTTCAAATTTATCCTAGATTTTTAACGGGCACATAAAGTCCAGTGCACGAAACACCCCGAAAGCCCAACAAGATTCCAGTTGAACTTTAACCTTTACCGCTACCACTTCCATGCGGGACCAGCACCATAATTCTTAGTGGCTACAAAAGCTCCCATAGGCTTCGTAAGTGCCCTGGGGTACTCTGGAAATGAATAGTACGTCTTTACAGTGCTCCTGGTGCGATGTTAGGTCCATTAAAAGCTCGGATATTTTCAGAAGGGATGCAATGTATGCGCCGTTACGCGAGCTCAACGCTGACCGGTGCCTGTTCCTACCCTTTTTCAAACGTATTCCAGGCTCCCAGTGGCTGATGGGACGGATGGACTACCTCTATGGATGGATTGGGAACAGCGGTCGATCGGGACTTCAAACGTTGGATTTGCCGCATTGCGCACCGGTGTTGCGTATTGAGGAAACATACAACGAATAAAGACTAAGCCTGGCAGCAAGTGCGTATCCGATATCATTTTAGATAACCCCCATTTGTCCAGATCATCGGAATGGCGGACACATCCGCCGCTTCCAAGGGCCCATACACCTTTTGTTCTGTTGCCCTACAAATGAACTTACATTGTATCCCGCTACGGCGAACTACCTACTACACCACCCGGCCTGAATGCACACAGCTGTTCTCCATTTTTTTGGAGTGCGGTGGATTATCTTTCCGCCATGAGATATCGAAGGCATCATAATGTTTCATCGAAGATGAATCAGCATGGAAGCCGCATCACACAAGGATTGAGAAAGGGAAGCAGGAGTGGTCGAGAGGCGTAACAGGGATAACAATAAGACGGAGAATAATGGCGGAGGTGGCGGATGTACCGGCATAGGACTTATGTATGCCCGTACTTTGCCCAATCCGATCCTCCATGTACATATGTATATGGCTTGCTCGTTCGCCTGTACAAGATAAAATCGACGCGGGAACTTTGGAACCAGGGACGGCTGCATCCAGTAGTATTTTCCCCCGGCAAAAATATACCCTAATCGAGTCCATACAGAAATGCAGCATGTCGGGAATGAAGGAACCCTGTTCAAGATGCAGCGCCTCAACGTTCAGGTCGGCGAGAAAACGGCGGATGCATCCGCCAGAATATTGCGGATGTTAAAACGAGGGTAAAGCGGAGCTATTTGTTGACAGTTTTGGAGCGGGAACTCTCCTCACTCTACTGTTATTCATGCGCAGTAGAAATGAGGCATCTAGGGTCGAGTACGTGCAGAGCCAATGCAGTGGCGGAGACCCCTGCCGCCATGATCAAACAAGGACCAAGGCGTCATGGAGTAAAATCGACCCATACCACTTGAAAAGAGATCTGTGGGTGCCAGTGTCTGCCCCGGATGTTGACAAAAAAAGCAAGAGGGAGTAACACCGCCCACCCCGCCACTCGCATCATGAGTTTGAACCGTGGGCATATATCATAGTTGCGATCAGTATGGGAACACGGTGCCCCGGCACGTATTTCTGGAACCGAGCAAGTTGACTAAAGAAGAAGCATCCGCGCGGCGGATGGGGCCTCTTAGGCCCCCTTTGCTCATACAGCCGAGGGGGCCTAAGAGGCCCTTTACGGCATGTTGGCGGTCACTCCTGAGGTGGGCACTAACCTTGAGATTGTCGCATGCCCGCATGGCATTTGAGGAGCCTGCATGATAGAGATCCACTAATTGAAATCGCTTTTCTGCAAGTCCCAGAAAGTGAACCCAATGCTCGAGGATTTCTGGGTCGCCGAAGGCTGCAGCAGCATTTCGATCGCGTACTTCGAGAAGGGATAATCGAGGCTGGGATAAAACCGAATGATAGACAGTGGATCGGGGGAGGACACCACCGGGACGTAGGAGAGCACGGAGAAAGTCGCCGCTTTTTGGCAAATGTGGAGAGGAGAAAACTACACCAAGCAGTCCGGCGCGAAGCGACTCCGTGACCCATCTATGACGGGGAAAGCAACCCAAGTAGTTCACTAACGAGGTCAAAATACCCTTCAAGACCGTCGCGCGGACATCTGAAGGGCCGGAACTGAAAGCCAGGGCCGCAGTTGTAAGAGCCCGTACGATTCCCTGGGCCAAAAGCGCGTCTCTGAGCGAGGGATCGCGCCCTTCCTGAGGTAGCACCAATATGATGGCGGCCGTACCAACAAATGGAGGGTCCGTGACAATACGGATGAGATGAGACACCACAAGCGACGCAAAGTCCGTTCGGGTTCCCCCTGCACCTGTGATAAGTCCTTCGAACGGAATAGTAGGGTCTTGTCCCCGGGCGTCGCCCCAAAGCACACGTGAAAATGAAAGGAAAAGACACACATCTTGAAGATGTGCGGCGTCTTCTTCGTATCTGTGGACGAAGTGGCTCCATGCCTTCCCCAATATCGCATACGGGCCCGCCATTGAGTCCATCAACACGCTCGTCTCGTCTTCGCGTCGGAAAAGAAGGAGTAAAGCCAGGTACACAGAATATCTTTCCGTCTGTGAGAAATGTTCAATACCGGGGAGGTGGTCCTGGTATTCGTCTAGAAATTCAATCCATGGCCACACACGCAGCCACAGATCCACAAACGCGGCCGTGGAGATGCTTTTGAGTCCTCCCAGGATTGCCATCATTTTGAGGTTGCCCAGGACCTGAACGATTCGAACCCGGATGGTCTCGATCTGCATTGATGTCGTGTCGAGCTGCTCGAGTACTAAGGGGATTTCGGCGGTGCCTAAAGTGGCGTAGAAAGCGGGCAGTAAGAGCGCGCTGTGTTCAGGAGGTATGAGGGCTGCTCGTAGTTCTTCAGCCAGCTTCAGGAACTCTCCTTGGGAGCCGGATGCTGCAGCAGTGGCGCGCTTCTAAGGACGGGAAGTGTAAGTCTTGATGATAGAGCAAATCGTAGAGACAGGCACTCTACCCGCAGAGCCGATGGAAGTTTTGACAGCTTAGAAAGACGCAGGGATGGGTGCATCGCAGTTATCCACAAACAGATTCATCTGTTTTGTGCCCTGGTGTGCAAAAATGTCGGCAAATGGCCGTTGCGGCGCGAGGAGTCAACCGAAGGTTGACGACGAGCGCCGGCGTTCAACTAATCGTAAAAAAATATACCAGCCTCAGAAAACCCACATTATGTTGCTCGATAAAGCCCCGCCTCTAAAAGCCAGAACCTCTCGCAGAAAAGCCCAACTGATTGAACGCCTCCTTTCAAGTTGAAATTCCTACATGTACCGTACTCAAAGTCGAGAAAGTCTAAATATATTGGACCTTCACTCCCTCAATATTTTCAACTCTTCATCTGTTTGTGCCCCGCCGTTTACCGGCCTCCTACAATCATGTATCGACGTGGTGGTTAGAAGCAAGCCTCGAGGAGGAGACGTCATGCGTGTTGGGATCATTGATTTGAAGTGATAGCACTGAACCGAATAACCACCTGGAGATTGTGCGTGCTGTTGAAGTCGAAGGGGGCAGCGCGCCGTCGTGGTAAAGAACAAGCAGCAGAACTCCTGTAGCAAACGACAAACAACTGTCTAAATACCGGGACTAACGGCCCGTGATCACCTCGTCAACACTCCCCCTCGTGCAAAGGACCCTTGCGTCCTTGCGCGACTATGCTCGAGAGCTCGCAAAATATCTCTCCCATCGATGCTTTCACCAACCCAGGCCACCAGAGAATTTGAAGCCCACCTGCGACGCCATCGCGCAGGCTTATATTCGGCGCGTGTTCTCCTTGTTTTCCCGCTCGTTTGGTAGCATCCCAACGTCGCCATTCCAAGCCTCGGGGACACTGCGAATATCCCGTCCGTCGAGTCCGGCGCGTCCAACGGTGCTTGTTGCCAACCCAGGCCGTTCGGTGAAGTAGCTGACCACCTGCGCGCCATCGCGCAGGCTTGTATTCGGTCCCGCACTCACCCTGACATCCTGGTCGTTCGGCAGCACCCACATGGCACTGCGATAGCCCATGGGAATTCCTCCCAGCCATCGCAGCCCCCGTACCTGCCTCCCTATCGTCCGTCATTCCATCGGCAGTACCTCCCCTTCTCCCCCTGACCATGCGCATCCTGCGCGTCCTCGGGGAGTTGCTCGACTCTCCGCACGCCATCCGAGCCGCTCCGGGCCGTGCAGGCTCGGGATTCCCTTGCCTGCCCCCTATCCCTATACTCCCCCTAAAGAAAATTCTGGTTTGCCCGTAGAAGTTGCAGAAGGTGCGAAAGGACACAGATGAGGATGGATGAGCAGCGAGAGTAGTGAATATGGTGGCCGGATGCGAAGTGTAAGCGAGCAAGGGTACGGTTTCTGAGGCCCGAGTAAACGATAGGGGCTAATGGCAGGGAGCCCAAAGCTGCACCACAGGCGGGCGACCCAGCTGTTGACTGTAGACCGTCGACTAGAAATGGCAAGTCGGCGAACTCTGACTGCGAATCTGTTGAAGTCGAAGGGGGCAGCGCGCCGTCGTGGTAAAGAACAAGCAGCAGAACTCCTGTAGCAAACGACAAACAACTGTCTAAATACCGGGACTAACGGCCCGTGATCACCTCGTCAACACGTGCCTTCTCCAGTGTTGAGTCGATTGGTACAACTCCGATCATTCCGGAAAGGTAAACTGGCGGATGCCGTTGCCTGCTGCCGCGCACGCCGGTGTATGTTCAGCTGTGGTAGAGATTTGGTGGAAGACTCTCAAGCCCCGGAAGCAATGTTGTATGCCTCATTTTTGGAGAGAGTATACTATGACGTTCCAAACGTTGCAAAACCCAAACACACAAACAAAACTTTGTTCCGGGAAACTTTTTTTCTTCAGCTCTTGGATTGCCCCTGTGTAGCATTCTGGCATTGTATATGAGTGTATCAGATGTGCCTTCAGAGACAATGGGCCACAACCTCATGCAGAACAGCCAAGCCGGCAAGCATCGGGCAATTTGATGGGCATCGGCATTTCCCGGCATGTTCAGAAAATGTACATAGTACAGGCATAGTACAGGTTGGCCAGGGCTGAATGAACAGTGAATACGGTACAGCCTGGGACAATATGCAAGTAGGTCAGTGGATGCCTGCACTTCTCATAATGATTTGTTCCGCAAATTTCCGAATGCGAAAGAAAAGTTATTTTTACTTCCAAGCCTGTCAACACCCTACATAGACGAGCCACTTCATCAGTGCGTGAATGTAATTCAACCTTGGAGTACTTGTGATTGAGCCTGAACACCTTCAACCCCACCGTGGTTGAATTTTTTGCATGTGCCGGAAAATCCCGGTATCCATCAATTGCCCGATCCTGGTTGGTTTGGCTGTTACTCATGATAATGGGGCCTGTTTCCTCTCAAAGGACATCCAATAGACTCAAATAGCATGCTGGGATGCCATATAGAGGTCTTTGAGTACTTGACAAAAAAGAATTCTGCGGAGAAGTTTTTTTTTCGTGATTTAGGTTTTGCAACGTTTGGAACGTCATACTATACTTTGTCCGAGTCCGGAATCAATTTTTGCAATGTTTTTTAATATGTTTTGCCGTTCTGAAGGAGATGCCGACATCGGCTCCCTGCGGCTGCTCAGTGTTTTCTGCATCTGTGCCACAAACCTCTACGAATCAGTGAATAATCTGTTCCTGAAGACACTTGACAATATCTCAATTTTTTTTTGGCCTCTGGTTTTTCTTTCCCCCGAACGAGGAGCCAGCAAAGAGGTCATCTCCGCCCGACGGATGCCGGACTTATTTTTCCCATTTCTTTTGAGACCTGCATATTTTCAACCATCCAAGAAACATTGAGAGTCATACGAGAGGCCACAAAATACCCGGACAGATGCACAGAAAAGTCCTCAATGGCCTGTGGTTGGGAGCCGAATAGCTGCAAGACATGGCCGTAAGGAATTAGATTTGATGGGAGTTCTACCAATCGACTACGCACTCGCCATGAAGGATCGCTCGAAATGATGCAACACGTTCAACCCCGTACCGTAGTAGTTCGTTCAGATCGAACAAGGGCGTGATGCGTGACTTCTTCAACCAGTTCGACAAGGTGCGCGACAGTCAGAAACTTTTCGATGATCGACTGGAATGGTGCAGTTTCATCGGTGCTTTGGGCACAGTCCCACAATATATAACTATGTGCTACACCTACACCACCTTTATAACAATGTTTTTTCCGGGGCTTTCTTACAAGTTACGGCAATTTGACCCCGATTTCGTGCGAAAAGTTGGTTGGTGCTACTAGATGGAAATGACGTGGAGTGTGATTTATGAAGTATGGGCGAGCGGTTTGTTCTCCGCGTCATCTGATAAATTTTAGGCGAGTCGGATATTTGTCGCGGAATTGAGCAAAGAAAAAAAAAGAACGGAGCTTTCAATTGTCGTCTTAACTAGAGCTGAGACGGCAGTAAGAAGAAACTAAGAGGCTGTAGACAGAGGCTCCCGGCCCCGGCGACTGGAAAACGAGGATTCTGTAGCCAAGCTACAGCGCGTGTGCAAGCGTGCTTGACTCGGGATCTGAAAGATCACCGTGAGCCACAGAAGAAAAAAGGCACTGAAGGAAATAATGCCAACCGTCGCCACAGAATCGTCAAGGCAACCACAAAATGCCTGTGCCCGTCGGAGGCTTGGCCGAGCGGTAGAACGCGCCGTCAACGCAGACGCAGCCAGGATGACAAGCTTAGCTAACTTGTCCGAGGCAGCCGAGAGGGTGCGGGTGGTTCGAAACTCCCGGGTCTCCGATTTTTTTTTTCATCTAAAACAAGTTTCGTCTTTTGAGTCCGGCGTTGTTCAACTTCAAGATGGGTCAGAACGGGATCTTAAAGCGGGTTGATCCGAAGCGAGTTGAAAATACCATAGTGCATTGATAGTGCATCATTTCAAGCGATCCTTCACGGAATTTGGGGGTATAACTTTCTGACACTGACACTATGTGTGAGAGAAGGTCACACGCAGTCCCCAGTTATTTCTTCCTAACATCTCTTCGCTTACAGTTAATTGTTTTGGTTCATTCGGCATCATTCGGTTGGCCCCATCATTTGAAATCAATGATCCCAGCATGACGACGAGTCCTCTTCTTCTAACCACCACCACCAATATATACACTGCGATGCACCCATCCCTGCGTCTTTCCAATCTATCAAAACTTCCATCGGCTTTACGGGTAGAGCCACTCTCTGCGTTTTCGCAAAGCTTACAATTCCCTTCCTTAGAGGACTGCTACTGCTGCAGCATCCGGCTCCCCGAGAGAGTCACAGAAGCTGGCTGAAGACATCAGAACAGCCCTCGTGCCTCCTGAATACCAGGCACACCTGCTGCCCCCGTTTTACGCCAATCTCGACCCCGCAGAAATCCCCTTGATTCTCGAGCGCCTCGACACGGCATCAGTACAGGTCGAGGCCATCCGGGCTCGAATCGTTCAGGTCCTGGGCAACCTCAAAATATTATCAATCCTTGGACGTCTCAACAGCGTCTCTTTGGACGCCTTCGTGGATCTTTGGCTGCGCGTGTGGCCTTGGATTGAATTTCTGGACGAATACCAGGACCACGTTCCCGGTATCGAACATTTCTCACAGATGTCGGAAAAAACCCAGTTGACTTGCAACGGTCTGAGACACCTTGAGACCTTGAGACGCCTTGGGAGGGCTTGGAAGGCGTAGCGGGGCACCTTGCAAGGCGTCTCAAGGCGTCTCAAGGCCTGATATATCAGACGGAGAGATATTCTATATATACGTGGCTTTGTTACTCCTTTTCCGACACCAAAACGAGGCCAGCGCGTTGATGGACTCGACGGGCGGCGCGTATGTGGTGGTCGGGAAGGCATGGAGCCACTTCGTTCACAGATACGGAGAAGACGCGAGGCACCTTTACGATGTGTGCCATTTCCTTTCATTCTCGCATGTGCTTTGGGGCAACGACCGGGCCCGGGAACAGAATCCTTTCCCTTTTAAAGGACTCATCACAGGTGCAGGGGGAACCCGGACGGATTTCGCTTCGCTGGTGGTGTCTCACCTCGACCGCGTTGTCGGTGACCCAGACATACGTCAAATTGTTGATTCAGGCGCTGGTATCCTGTTGGTCCTCGGGTCCGACCTCTCGCTCAGAGACGCGCTTTTGGTGCAGGGAATTGTGCCGCCTCTTACTACTGCGGTCCTGGCTCTCAGCTCCAGCTGGCCCTTCAGACATCCACGCGGTGGTCCTGGACACTGTTTCCCCCGCATTAATTGACTGCTTGCGTTGCTTTCCCTGTCATAGATGGGTCACGGAGTCGCTTCGCGCTGGACTGCTTCGCATAGTTTTTTCCCGTCCACACTTCCCAAAAAGCGGCGACTGTCTACGTGCTCTCCTTGATCCCGGTGGTGCCCTCTCTCGATCCACCGTTTATCATTCGGTCCTGTCCCAACTTCGATCATCCCTCCTCGAAATACGCGATCGAGATGCTGCAGCAGCCTTCGGAGACCCGGAAATCCTCGAGCATTGGGCTCGCTTTCTGGCACTCGCAGAAAATCGATTTCAAGTAGTGGATCTCTACAATACAGGCGCCTCAACCTTCATGCGGGCTTGCGATAATATGGAGGTCAGTCCTACCACCGCGAACGGCTTTATATCTCATGTACACAAAGTGCGCAAAAATTGAAAGGAAGCGGAACCTGAAACGCTGTGGCGGGTGCTTGCGCTCCTATTATTGTTCACAGATATGCCAGGCTGAGGACTGGCGGCGCGGCCTGCACCGCCAGTGGTGTGGCGTAATCTCGTTGGCCCGTCATCGTGAGTTCTCCATCATTCAACTATCTGTTGTTGACGCCGCCTGTTCAGGGGATCTCGAAGTGCGTGCAAGAGACAGGTCGTTCCTGCGTGCCCTCCTTCATCACGATTACCTGGCACGGCGGGAAGACATTGCTCTGCGACATCTTCCTTCTCTGAAGATGAATCCCAGTGGAGCTCCCCATACACTGTTCGACTACACTGCCGGAACATGTGGTGAAATCAATCTGGCGGACTACCAAGGCGATGACTCCCATTATGACGGTGATGCTGCCCGACTGGTAACTGGCGGCGGGCGTATGGAGCTACACTTCATGGCCATCTTCAACGGAAGAGAAGAAGCACAGATCTGGAAGTTTCCTCTGCGCTTGGCGAGCACGGAGCTCATCCAGGGGATGAGAGCAATTGCGGCCACTGTTCCGCCTGGTGTCACTCCGAAAGACTTGGAGTTATACCGTCCAATGGTTCAAGATTTGTTAAATTTGAACGTACTAGCAACACATTAGTCGGGGTTTGCTCCCGATGTAGCTATGACCGTTTTTGTGATTGTGGCGGAGGTCTGTACTGGAAGACCTTATTCAATCTGTTTGTTCTCCACGAGGTGGATTGAACCATCCGAGTTGATGGTAATGTTCGCGTGATCGAAGTTGACCACCCTCCTGCTGCAAGCCCCCCGTTGGACCCTAGGCACCCTACCGCTGCGTGACGCCCCGCTAGGCCCTAGGCGCACTCCACCGCCGTCACAGAATCGTCAACGATCCGGTTCAGCACTAGGGCTTGCTGCAAATTGAGTGAGTTTATGGCTGATTCCGGGCCGGAGTCGGTGTTCGTTTTCTTGAACCACGCATAGATCAGGTTGGTAACTTTGGCAGAGGTGAGCTGAACTCTCACTTCCGTACCGATGTTTTGTTGCCTGCTTTTCTTCTGGCCTATACCATGGCCGCTGACGAAAAATATCTACTCCTCGTCCGAGTAATAACGGACCGCCGCTCTACACGCCTAGTACAAGACACTCAATTCCAATTATGTTGAGCTCCCTGGGGAATCAACTCCGACCGTCTATATTCGGTGAATGAAAGAAGAACCGGCGAGTCGCCAAGTCCAAGATATTCAAAAGTTTCGTACTATTAACAAACTATTAAATCAAACATGCCCGTGTAGAGCATCCCGCCGTACATCCTGGAAAGCGAAAATCAACTTTTGAACCTGCTTCCATCCCGCCGCATTTTCGCTGTTGGCGCCATCCCAGGCAGTATAGCGAACCACATTGAGTCGCGGGAACAAGCGATCAAGATACCGCGCAAGTACAACAGCATCAGCGATTCGGCCGGATTGATGGACAGTGAGTGTTCCAAGGTTGTGTGATATAATCGGAATCGATGAGAGCGGAGGGAGTTCATCCGATATTGAAAGAGAAGTTTCCAGTTCATGGAGTTTGGGGCACATTTCGGCAATGCGTGCGACAGAGCGGATATCGAGGTCGGACAAAGAGCCCCTGGAATGTAGTGAAAGGACCTCCAGATCCCGCAGTCCGACAAAGGCAGAGGAAATATACACCCCTTTAGGCACTTCCCTGAAGCCCCATGCCGCCAGTCGGAGACTACAAAGGCCGGGGAGATGGCCCATGCATTTGGCAAGGGAGGCATAGCTATAATCCATCGCGAGATCCAGTTGGCGAAGACTTTTGGACCAGCGACCAGCAATAACATGTAGAGGATCTTCATGCTCTTTAGTGAGCATGGTCGGGACACCTCTGATACGCCGTGTTAATTCACGCAGGCCGAACTCTAGCTTCAGCGAGCGCAGTTTACGGGTCCCCATGATCTGAAGGATTGTCCCCAAGGACGGACGGGATCCTTCCGTGGACAGACTTCCGATAAGGGCGAGGTGAGTGAGCTCGATGAACAGATATCCGTGTGGGTAATGAGAGCCTGCAGTTGCAGCTATATTGTCAAGCTTCACCCCGGCAAAGCACTCGGATGCTGCAGCGAATGATGTCAAGTGGGGAAGTGATCCAATCTGATGTAGAAGCGTGGTATCCATGGCCCCCTTCATGGCGGTGAGTTTCAGCGAGGTGAGGTGCACTAGTAGAAGAGAGATACATTCAGAGAGTATTCTGAATGGCTGAGCGGATAGAATTAGGTTGTTGATTCGGCTTGGCTTCACCGCCATGGAAGAAATGAGTAGATCTCTCGCCATGTCCAATTTGTGTTCGCCGTCGTTGACGTTATGGCCCGTGACCTGCAGACCGAGCACCCGCAATGGTGATTGCATGAGAACTACGATCTCGGCCGCAGATGGCGGCACTGCTCCAGAGCATACGAGCCGCCGCAGATTGGGAAGTACCGGTGGGTTGCGCAGTGAGAGCCGGAGATATACCGATGGATCAATCTGGATGGTATCCGGAACGCGCTTGTAGACGATTTCCTGCACATATGCCGCATGGTGATCAAACAACTGCGAGTCAGGCGTGTTTAGATTTCCGAGAAGGCCCTTCAAGGTTAGTTTAGTTACTGCGACACGCGACACGGGATAAACATACATATATTTCATTTGCTCTCGTAAAAGAGGGCAACAGACGGAGCAGTGGCACCAGATTGTCCAGCCTCCGCCACAGAAGTTTTACGGCTGATGGGGACATCGCTCTGCACATCAATGCAGAACACAAGAGGGAGCATCTCTCCGCTTTCCGATCGACATGGTCCAGCCTCGATGAGTCGAAGAGGTGACCCAGAATCTCTGCGATGAGATCCGGGTTTTGCAGACATTGTTCGCGGGCGGGGAGGTCTGCGCTGGGCGGTGGGGCCGCCGCCGACATGGAATGATTGGAGTGAGAGCCTCCGCAATTACGCGGATGACTTTTGAAACGCTGGTGGGAGAGTGGTACAAAGATCGAAGAGGCAGTGCTACGAAGTTTACATGACTTTATTAAGCTTTGGAGCCACTCGCGTGCGCATGGCAACGAGTCCGGGGGCCGCTTCGCGGTGGGATGTTGGAGGCCGAAGGTCGGAGAGGCGGACAAGAGGCGGATTTCCATATGTCATTATTTACTATACGTCGGATCAATAAATATTGTGACTTATTTGCACCATCTGATCCTTTGTAACGGCATTGACTCGTTCAACTTGCCTCCATCCCCACCGTCTCCTACCTATCCACCCTGATCGTATTCGTCCGTCCGTTTATGTCGTCGTATCTGAGCACCGTGCTGCAGGTGCTACCCACGTCAATGAAGATCCGATGGGATCTTTCGTCAAAAGTCTATTCCACCGCTGCATTCAAAGACGCTTCTATCTGTCCCTGGCCATCAACTTTTAATAAAATAAGACATACTTAAAGGTGCGCAGCCTCTGAAATTTGCTTCCCCGCTTTCGTTCCCACTCCCACTCTCTCCTCCCTCACTAATGTCTCGCGCACGCGACGAGCCTGAGGCCGACGACGCCGGTGGCAACAACGACCCATGGCGCTTTCTTAGGACCGACAGCATCCACAAGCTCTTGCCGTTTGTCGTGGGTGACACTGGAACCGACGGCCTTGCCCCCAAAGCTTGCAGACGCCTGATCGAGAACGCATACGACAGCCTGGTACGTTTTGCTATTGTTACAACCAGCTGAAGACTAACCCATCCCACACAGGTTCAACACGACGCTGCATGGGAAGGTGAAAAGCAGCCCTTGGAAGTTCGACATTTCCTTGCCCAGATAAACGGCCTCATCGACATCTGCCGGACCACCGCTCCTCCGACAGACATTCTCAACTGGGAGTCCGTGCTCCCCAATCTAACGGATGATGCGGTAAGCTGATCCCTCATCGTCGTCGATGGGTCTAATCGCACCCGCAGAACGAACCGCTGCCCAAGGACTTTGAGATCCCATCCTCCGACGTGTACTCTCCCAAGAAGGTCATCAAGGTAACAAACCCCGCGCCCAAACCCATCAAAAGGAAAAGAACCGCCAACGGAAGCGTGATCACCAAGGCCGCCGACGAAGACGATGAGGACGTAGAGGTGCGTCGCATAAACTTTATATTTATTTTACTGATAACACCCATCGCAGATGACTTCGCCTGACGCGAAGGCGACCGTAACTTCAAGACTCCGCGAGAGAAGCTCTGTAAATACCCGTAAGCAAATCACGCATGTGCGGTGGAGAACATGTTAACAAGGTCTAAATTAGCATCCAAGTACACCCCGGCATCCAAGAACGAAGCGTCCTCTGCGCCCGTCAGCCGCCGAAACACCCGAGCCGGACCCAGCGTCTCGACCTTCACCCCAGCGTCGGAGTCGAGCGAGGACGAAGACGAGTACGAGGAGGGGGGGGAGGAGGAGGAGGAGACGAAGACGCTGGATTCCGATGACGTTCGCAAGGCCAAACAGGCGATCAACGCGGCTCTGAAAGCGCGGAAGGGTACGTGGTCATCTCGCTACACGAAGATCTTTCTGATATTGCACAGGGAACAACGTCGCTTATCTCTCCGTCGACGCGCAAAACGAGATAGTCCCCCAGGAAGCATTGGTTCCGACCAAACGCTACAACGAAAAACAACCCATCGATGGCGGGCCGATGTATCCGAACAAGGCAGTCGTCTATTGGTCTCACCTTCCGACCGAGGACAACGAGAATCAGCGAACGACTACTTACGGACCGTATCGGCAGCGATACCTTCATACCCCTCCGATCGACACTAAAGTTGTGCAGAAAATTCTCATTCGCGACCTCGACGAAGTAAGCAACCTTACGATACTGCTAACATAGCTAACGTTTATTTCAGCCCGGCTTCCCTTGCATGTGCTGCACCGTGCAGTACAAGGAGTGCGGTCCCTTCCGGGGTTTTGGTGCCAACTGTATTCCCTGCGAGTCCGGGCACATGCGCGGGTGCACCTTTCATCAGACGCAGGAGCGCTTCGACCTAGTGTTGCAGGAATCGTCGCATGTCTTCTCGCTAGGCGCACCATGTGAGTAGACCCAACCCGTCATCGTCTGTTACGTCCACTGAACGGCCGCAGTCCAGCAGTACGCCGTATATGACTTGGCCGAGGCCCACACGGACGCCGCAAACGCGCAGCGTCGCGCAGTCGAGGCGACCAACAAGTTCAAGACAAAGTTGGCGTATTTCTTCCAGCACGCACACGACATCATCTCCGTTCTCGGGGCGGAAGGGTTCGCCGCGCGCTTCGAGCAGACGATGCCAGCAGACCCCACCTCCAAGCCCATCGTCGACGTCATGAATGACATGATCGCGGACTTCAACCGCTTGGAGTTGGAGCAGTTCAAGGCGAACATGGAGGCGAAGGCCAAGTCGATGGCACCTTCTGGGTCTGGGAAGTCGGCGTCGTAAGCGCAAGAAGGTAAGCTTCCAAATTGTGTGAGAATGATGCGAGACTAACATTCGGATGAACACAAGTCGTCGCCCGTCTCACCAAGCTGCATTTCTGCTCTGTCTTTCGAACATCGTGCTTGATCTCTGCGTACATATGTATTTGATGTCGCCTCTTACTATCGCGTCCGTCGTAGTCGGCGTTTGCCGCCCATCCTGTATGTTTGCTTGCTTGTAATCCCGCTACTACAATAAATCGAATACTTTCTTGAACGAAACCGTGGGAATAAAGAGTTAGGAGACCCAGCCCGAGGAGCCCCTATCAGACAGCAAAGCTCAAGATCCAAGTGCAAGGGCGACAATTATCTTCGCGAGCCAAGCGTGCCGATACAAGAAGAAGAAAAAAGGAGAACATGATAAGTTGACCAAAGTAGATGCAAAGTCCATCCGCGAAGCTGTAAGGCCAAATAACTCAAACATTAGATGTCCGGCGAATTGTCAGGTGTAAGGCAAACTGGGCCCAGCGCTAGTAAAACATTTACCGTGAGTTGTTCGATCAGAAGAACCTCGTTCGAACGCGTATGCCCACTAACTTTAGTTAGTGGGTCTTGTGGTGCCCTGGCCGAAAAACGCCCCTCGCCACAACTTTTGGCTGTAATGATTCAAAAACTGTGATGTTGCTTGATCATCTGATCTTCCGTCGATTTGGCCGCCAACCTCGTTGACCGATCATCGCATCATCTGTTCGCATCTTTAATTTGCTGATTCCACGTGAAACTTTTTACACAGGGCCAAGGTTTCGGGTCTGCCATGGAGACGTAGAACAGTCTAGCTCAGGTCTCGTTGGAGTCTCGATTCGGCGAGTCGCGTCTCGAGTCCCGTCTCGGTGCATCCACTTCATTTATTTCGAATACACACGGCTTGTCCAGTTTACTTACTTTTCGCAGCGTTCAATGCAGTCAAACCATACTGTGGAAAAATCAACAGCCAATCCACTTATTGAACTTCAGTCTAAACCACAGTGAAGTAAAAACACCTGTTCTCTGCCCCGGCATCAGTCAATAGAAGTGGATCCCTGTAAATCCCTATGATATTGGATGTCCCGCGCAGTAACGGGTCACTAGTCAATTTATGCCACTGAATGATTTGTTGGTTTCATCTACAATGAGTAGGACTTTCACTGAACCTCTACGCAATACAATTTGGAGGGAACCCACTATGCTACAAAAATCACGGTGACTTTTAAACCGTGAGAGTATTGTCGGCTATCTCGGAGATGGCCAGAAACATTTATTTGAAAGGGCTCTCGGTTAGGACAAATAATTCAACCCCAGTCCTCTCATGTGCATTGAGCACAAAAAAGCACCCGCTTTTTACTCTACTGTCCCGCAAAATATTCTTCCTCGCTGAAAGCACTGAATCCTCACAATGTTTAGATGCCTTTCACTGTGGATTTATGCAGTATCTCACCTATCTATTGTGGCGTACCAAATGCAGCTGGTTTCACTCTGATTACCTTCGCTTGAGTTCGTGAGACGATGTTGTAATGACAAAGACTGTTATGCAGGTCTCCGATTCCAGCCATTTTGTCCTGACTGTTGAGACGCTTTGTTCGGTTTCTATCGTCGGGCTTCATACTGTCAAACATTCCGCAACGTTGATGAAGATATGTGTACACTTTGTGAGAAGGGATGGGGTTTTCCGGGTGTGTAATATCTACATACTTGAAACAGTTAGTGGGCTCTGCCGCGACAGCGCGCTACACTTGTTATATAGGAACAACGGCAAGTAATATAACGACGATGAGGCACATTAGGGCAGGACGGCAGGGCGAATAGAGCTGGTAAACCTATGTGTGAACACTTGTTCGATCTGCCGAATCCTGTTCGAACAACTACATCAAAACAAAGGATCAAAGGATCAAGCGGCATCGTTAGGACAAAATCAGCTAGAACTTGACTATACGGGAGGCCGAGATATGCATGATGGTGTAAGAATACAACGAGAAGCCGTTTAATCGGTGTCGAACAGCTTTATTTTTTACTACAAGCCACTCTCCACATGCTCGAATAAAAATACATAACACGGCACCAAGAATATATGCCTACCGGCGAGACGAAAAACGTATTAGCACATGCGGGACATGGCAAATATAATACAGATTACTGATTGTATCCAACTCCTTGAACCTAAGGGTAAAACATCCCTTCGTAAAAAAAACACTCACCTGGCCGCCTCGACGTATACGGTCAGTTCGAAGCCGAACGGTTACCGTTTACGGATCAATCCCACTCCTCGGCACTTCTTGAACCGAAACCGTAAGCGACCACTCACCGAAAAGCCCGCCTCTCTATATATCTCGCCGAATAGAGGTATCAGACCGGGACAAAATAATTCAATGTCAGTACGGGACGATAACAATTCGACATAACGTACCGCAACGTCTTCCCAGAACCAGCCGGTAACGCGGTCGTGAAAGCCGAGGTGTATCTGAGCACCATATTGGGCATGTAATTAGGCTGGATTTATTGACTTCAAGCGAGCACACGCACAAGATAGTCCACTTCGAACACGTCGCAGCGTTACATTCATACAATCGGTTGTACAACAGATCTGTAGGAAAATAGTTAGTAAACATTCGAACAATACGAACAGAAAACGCACCTAACGATTGGCTGCCCCATCGCGCCCAACCAGAACTCGATTATCGCACACATCCCGTCCACCCCTCCTGCTGCCGACTCCAAGAAGAATTCCCGGTGGCGTGTTCCGCAACCCGGGCACGGGTAAGGCTTGATTGTTCCACCCCGTGCACGCAACGTCAAATGCACGAGGCGCTCTCCGGGTCTAGTCAGTAGCAATAGATACAGCACGAATTTCACTTACCGATAAGCTTCACGCTATCGCAATCGTACTCGTACAGCCAAATAAAGTCGACCGGATCGCAGAGGTCGTGATATTGCTCTTGGCGGCGTACGAGATCGACAGCGTACCCGGTTTTCATTTCGAGGGCGTCGACCATAAGACGAAGATCGGAATCGTAAACCCTCATCTTCCGGAAGACGGTGTACAGCTTGCCCGGGTGGTCTTTGTAGCGGGGAGTCCGAATGTGCGCAAGGCACTGGTCGATCGGATCCACAATCCGAGAACTGCCGAACCAATTAAAGGACAGAGAAGGGGAGAAGAGACGCTCACATGGCGGCCAATTCTTTCCTTCGTCGGATTTCTGCTGTACTTGCCCTTGAACGAAAACGATTCGGATTATTGGCGTACGAAACGGAAAAGAAAGAACGCACATGGTGGTAGGAGAGAGAGAGAGACAGACCGTAATATCGAATTTCCGGGCATTTATATACTGGAGAATCGCAATTCTGGTACGAGCAGAAACGCGACTGTTCGAATGGGCGCGTAGTTTGCGTATATTATGAGATCACGTGATCTCAAAGATCACGTGTCGAACCGCCCGAACCGCCCGAACCATTGTCCGTTTAGTATATTGGCATGTTCGCTCGACCCGTACATCACGGACAGTCGTTCTGGATTTATGTATGCAGGCGCCTCCGGTCTTGACGATGGCCACGATGAATGCTATGTTATCATCGACAAAAAAAAAACGGAATGCAGATGCCTTCTCAGCTAACATATCAACAGGAATAGGATGTAAAATGTAAACAGGTCGAACAATACATTCAGTCGAAGGAAGAGAAGCACGTAGAAGTTTACAAACCTAGCGCCTCAGCTATTTAACCCACATCGGCACACACGCCTCGCGTGTGATTGATTCGCAATGGCCAACGCCGGTGCGGGCCGCTAAACGAACAGGGGATCTGGCCTAAGTAGATGCTAGCTAATATCTCCGGATCTTGCTATCGGAGATCTGTTGTTGGAGGAGCTGACGAAAGGTCGACGTGTGTTTGATCGCACTTGGATTGTTTCCTTTTAGGGTTGGCGGGTTCAACCGTTGCTCTGTATCAGAGTCCCACGGTTCGATTCGCCTCGTGGTGCGCCAGCTGCCGCTCAATGACCAGAGCTGTACACGATGGTCGCTGTTGAACCCTTGGAATACACGAACTTCAGTCCGAGGGACTAGTTGGTGCTTTATTGCCGGGAGAGCTATGCATAGTTCAAAGGGAAGTCGTGTCTTTTACCATTCATATCCGCCTTCAACAACGATTCAGACAGCGACAGCGATGACCGAGCGGATGGTCTCCAACGCCCTAGACGAGGTGTTGAGGAAGGGAAGGCTCTGCGAGGAATAGAACGAACAGGACAACAAGAACCCGTATTATTTTGAGCCTGTGAGGGATACGAGGGAACGAGTAATGCTTACCGTCCATTTGAAGAGGCCGCGTCTGTTGGGCGTCCGGCGAAATATATCCTGGTTTGGAGGAGGCCCATGGCATACAGAATAGTCTCTAAGAAGAAGGAGACGATCCATACACCGTAGGTTGCATCGAGTGGGTTCGACATGGTTAAGGGAGTGCGGAAGGTGTGATATTTTAACGATCCGCCGGCTTCATCATTCTTCACTGACACTGACGCCTCGCAGGTTGTCCCGTGATCGCCAAACCGGAGGCCGACAAAAACATTTTGGGTCTAGGAGCGCCCCTAAGGGTCTACGCCCCTAAGGGTCTACGATTAACTTTCAACAGTGTGCCGCTGTATGCCCTTGTTGGAACCTCTACTATTTGTGTGCGCTCGTGTGCGTCCTCAACCACTGATTGTTTGCGCAAGGGAGCGCCCCTATAGGGTCTACGATTAACTGTGTGCCGCTGTATGCCCTTGTTGGAACCTCTACTATTTGTGTGCGCTCGTATGCGTCCTCAACCACTGATTGTTTGCGCAAGGGAGCGCCCCTATAGGGTCTACGATTAACTGTGTGCCGCTGTATGCCCTTGTTGGAACCTCTACTATTTGTGTGCGCTCGTATGCGTCCTCAACCACTGATTGTTTGCGCAAGGGAGCGCCCCTATAGGGTCTACGATTAACTGTGTGCCGCTGTATGCCCTTGTTGGAACCTCTACTATTTGTGTGCGCTCGTATGCGTCCTCAACCACTGATTGTTTGCGCAAGGGAGCGCCCCTATAGGGTCTACGATTAACTGTGTGCCGCTGTATGCCCTTGTTGGAACCTCTACTAATTGTGTGCGCTCGTATGCGTCCTCAACCACTGAATATTAGCGCAAGGGAGCGCCCCTATACCGCCTGCGATTAACTGTGACGCCGCTGTATGCCCTTGTTGGAACCTCTACTAATTGTGTGCGCTCGTTGGGCGTTCTCAACCACTGAATATTAGCGCAAGGGAGCGCCCCTATACCGAACCTCTACTAATTGTGTGCGCTCGTTGGGCGTTCTCAACCACTGAATATTAGCGCAGGGAGCGCCCCTGGGGTCTGCGATTAACTGTGTGCCGCTGTATGCCCATTGTTGGAACCTCTACTAATTGTGTGCGCTCGTTGGGCGTTCTCAACCACTGAATATTAGCGCAGGGAGCGCCCCTGGGGTCTGCGATTAACTGTGTGCCGCTGTATGCCCATTGTTGGAACCTCTACTAATTGTGTGCGCTCGTTGGGCGTTCTCAACCACTGAATATTAGCGCAGGGAGCGCCCCTGGGGTCTGCGATTAACTGTGTGCCGCTGTATGCCCATTGTTGGAACCTCTACTAATTGTGTGCGCTCGTTGGGCGTTCTCAACCACTGAATATTAGCGCAGGGAGCGCCCCTGGGGTCTGCGATTAACTGTGTGCCGCTGTATGCCCATTGTTGGAACCTCTACTAATTGTGTGCGCTCGTTGGGCGTTCTCAACCACTGAATATTAGCGCAGGGAGCGCCCCTGGGGTCTGTGATTAACTGTGTGCCGCTGTATGCCCATTGTTGGAACCTCTACTAATTGTGTGCGCTCGTTGGGCGTTCTCAACCACTGAATATTAGCGCAGGGAGCGCCCCTGGGGTCTGTGATTAACTGTGTGCCGCTGTATGCCCATTGTTGGAACCTCTACTAATTGTGTGCGCTCGTTGGGCGTTCTCAACCACTGAATATTAGCGCAAGGGAGCGCCCCTGGGGTCTGCGATTAACTGTGTGCCGCTGTATGCCCTTGTTGGACCCTGGGGTAAACCCTCACCACCCTCCCCCCCGTCTGAACCAAGGTCACCCCGGGGCCCGTCTAAAGGTGTTTACAGGACTGCCCTTCCTCCTGTCGACGAACGCCCACCGGCCAAAAGCTTTACAAAGCCGCCAACTATGAACAGACCGGCCGTTCAAGCCAAGGGCGGCCTATTCGAACAGCCCACAACCTGGACACGATCAGCTATTTTTCTCAATCTCTTATCCACTGTAGGCTGAACGGAACCAAACCGCCATATAACAGCAACGTTACACCGCCGTCTATGCATTTGATATCTACTGTGAGCTGAGTCAACTTCAAGTTACCAACGCGTACACGACCGCGACCACCCGATTCCCGAGACAATTGCTGAAACCATTCATATCGGTGGACTCGGTTATTCTACCTTCGAACCGACATCGACGACCGGTCGCTATACCGTCGTGGTACCAGAAGGATCCGTTATTCTTAATAACGCGGCACGTAAAGTGGCCATGTCCACCGTATATAACGCCTCTCAGCTTGAGGCAGTGCATCATGCCGTTCAAATCCACGTGCAGCATCGAATCGATAATCAGCTGCGGATGGTCTACAGAGAAAATAACGATTGGCGGAATTTCAACCACGGTATGTATCATGTTAAACTTAACCCGCCTTCCTGCGGCTCTACAGGCCGGACAATGGCTTCTGCCCTTCATGAGAGTATCTCTAAACCACTCGCTGAGTTTCACACCTGGAGTATGATCTCCTCTCGCACTCAGTAGAGCACATGCAAACGCGTCGAACAACCCATAAACTTGCGGATCGGAAAATCCACATGTGGGACAGGACTGATATCCAGTCGCATGGTTCTTCTCGGGCAGTAGCGCCCTGCCCACTCGGTCTATCGAAGTGGTATTAGGACCGTACGGAAAGTAATCCGGGGTGTCGGCATACATAGACCTTCTCACTGTGTTTCTCGCCTCTTCGAGCGTAATCCTTCCTGCAGAAACAGATTGCAACTCGGTGGTAAACAGGCGCATTAAATGGCCAATAGAATTGAACCGTATACTCCAAACGTCCGGTTCTTCAACCCATATATTGTACAGAACGGACAAAGTAGCATCGTATCCGCAGCTATGATCAACCGAATCCCATATCATGCCCACAGGCGCAGATGCGTCGGAGTTGGATATATTCGAAGTGTTAGGGTCAACGGCAGTCTTAACTTTTTTGGTTTTACGGCCCGGGGCCGACGCATCATGGGCGTCCGGCTGGTCGTCAGACTTCTTCCTTTTATTAGTCGGAGGTGTTGTCGGCTTCCAAACGCCGTAATCGACAGGTTCAGGAACTCTGGGGCCCATGGTCGGGTTCCATCTCATTGCACTGTGAAAATGCGCAGGCTCTGCGTGGTTTTTCTTCCAAGCGTAGTACGTAGTGATAAGTTTTCTTCGGTACATACCCGTAACAGACGGTGGCAACTTACCTTCATGCCATAGGGTTGTTATTTCGTCCAAGAGCTCCAACTCTCTCAATTCCTGTCTCAAGAAGCCAGACATACCGCTGTTGATTTTCTTAGGCGAAAAACCTTGCAATATTATGGTCCCCTCAGCGGTGAATCCCCGAGACAACGCCACGTAGTAGGCCCGATGATCCCGACAGTTGGTCAAGTCTACCGGATTATTTTCTCGAGACTTTCCCTGCGCCGTGTAGTCAGTCATTCCGAAATTCAACAAAACCATGACCTGCTCTCGTGCGATGGACAAAAGCGAATCGTCTTCGAGTAAGACCGTTGTCTGATTACTGCATCTAGTGAGAGGCACAACATTGAGAGGCAAGTCGGCGAGCTTAATGGCGCGAGGAGGATTAAGCAATTCAACGAAAAGGGTATCCAACATGAGTTGGCCTGCAGGTCCTGTAGTACTATCCCATCCGACTACGATTGCCTCCTGTCCTTTCGTGATACAAAGTTCGGTGGCGTCGTTGGATCGGATCATGACAGGCATCCCCACGCACAAAGCGAGCTTTCCAGGAATGAAGTCGGAATTAGCGGACGGCGGCGCATCCCAGAGCTGTTTCCTCAAGCGTCTCGACAGCGTTTTTACATCAGAAACGACAGAGCCTCTGTATTTCGACCTATCTGGTGCAGAAGTGCTCAGCTTGTCAGAAGAACAAAATTCGTACAGCGTTTGTTTGTTGTCCGCTGCAAATCTTTCGGCCCCTAGGCGGTTTAAAGTATCTTTTTGCGTATTCCGCGCCGTTATGACAGAGGCGTTTCTAAAAGGTGCAGTGTTCAGCTTAGGATCGCCCTCCCTGAAGCCGGCAATTTTCGTTTTTAGGAAGTCAATATCGTCTACAGTGCACGCACCAAATCTCATATTCTCGAGCGCTGTCCGGAGCTTACCATCTGCTGAAGTCATAGTTTTTTGTCGCATGTTTTGCCGCAGCATCACTACGGTGTTAAACTGATGCCACAGTATTTTACCCAGGACAGCGTTTTGCGTCCGTTGATCCATGGCGTCGGAGACCTTCAGAGTTATGGCCCCACTGTACAGGGAAGGTCCTGTCATAGGCGGCAGTTGAGCGAAATCTCCAGATACAATGAAGCTCATTCCCCCGAATGCCTCGTCGTGGACAGTCCTGGCCTTGGCCGCCTGGGTCGCCAACATTTGGAAGTCGTTACACGACACCATAGATATTTCGTCGAGAAACGCGTAATCCACTCCTTTTATACGTTCGTTGACTGTGGCCATCGCTATCGTCTCGTTTCTGATACCATCTAGATCGTCTCTATTCTTCGTCTTTGACTCTCTGGGGATCTTAAAGACCGAATGGTAAGTAGATCCTCCGACTAAAGCGGCGGTGGATCCAGTGGGCCCCAGCATGATATATCTATGACTTTCTTTCCTCCGGTCAAAAAACAGAGCAAGCGCCTTTAATACTTGTGATTTGCCTGTACCACCCATGCCTCCCATGTACATACGGAGAGGCAACTTCTGGGGTGTTGATGCATGATTTGCAACGATCTGGAAAGCTCGGGTCTGCTCGCGGTTTAGGTTGAATTCTACCACGATGTTGGACATTATAGCATCGTTTGTAGGTTTGTCGATATTTCGCTTGCCCATGAAATACTCAGCCGACAGGAGCTTGACACCCGTGTTGACAACGACACTTCCAGAAGCAGGAGCAAGGTCATCTCGTTCAGTCAAGTCAGACAATTTGTTCGCAGTCATCGTCATACGCTGAGATTTTATTAGCTTTGTCCAGTCTGCCCTGTTTCTGATAGGAGCAACAAAACGTTCGGTATTGATCGAGGGTAGAGGTCCAAGGCAAGCGTTCAACCACCCGCTGGCTTGAAGTATTCGGCGTATTTCCTTGTCTTCGGTCAACATTTTCAACGTTCTAGGACCTTTTTGTTCATCCATATCAACGTCTTCTTCTTCGTATTCGACGTCCTCGGAGTCGTAGCCAAAATCGTTGAGGTCAGAACGAAAGGGATCGGTTTGGCCTAGAAAAGTTCGATCTAAATGACTAGTGAATCCAGATTGTGCCTGTGCCTCTGCAATCTTTAGTTTGAGTGCGCGATAGTGATCATCTCTAGCGTCGTTACACTCGTACCTTACATTGAAATTATTTATCAATTCTCTTTGTCTCGGAGTGAATTCGTATTCGTCAAACGCCTGCTCCCAAGTAGACAAAGCGTCCTTCAAGTCGGCAGGTGACCTCCACACCTTGAACATGGTAAGAATAGTCGTGCAATAAAACGTTTTATCTCCTTTGTCGGACCGTGGTATAGCGCCACCAATGAAATTAGGTATAACATTCGCCATATTGCTAAAATCGCAGGCAACTGCATGAGAACGAAAAAGCGGATGGCCGGCAAGGAAAGCGCGATATACCGGCTTTTTTTCTTTGTCAATCACTGTCTGCTTGACATCTATGACGTCGTCGTCGTCGTCGGTAGCCCAATCTGATATGCAGTCGTCATCCTTCAACGTAGAAGACTCGCGGCTAGTATCGTCAGCTGAAGCGTAATCGCCAGATACCTCCTCCACATCTGTATCCAAAGGATCCCCTAATTTTGCAAGCTCGCTAAGTGCCAGTCGATGATAAGGTTTGTTCAAGTACTTAGCATTGCGTATGTCGTCGTCAAATTCGGATCTCTCCTGTTTGTTCCTTGCCTTTTTGTCTGCACACTGTATCCATTCGTATAAGGTCAGGTTGCTGTATACGGCTGGTCGGTATCTGTAATCATCTACGCCAGAAGTTGCCACAAACTGCCCGTCCTGACGGCCAATGGGTATCCGATCGTCGCCGGAGTCAGAATCAGAGTCACAAAATTCCGCTTGTCGTGTCCAAAAGCTTCGGACGAATTTCACATAAGACCGCCATGCAAATGGGACGTACGTATGACTGGCATAGTGGTCCTTGTGTCCCAATACGTACATGGCAGCCATAGGACTTCCGATCTCCATCTTAGCGGCCATCGAATTAACCATTTTACGCATAAGATGTCTAGCAGCTTCAGATTCCTTAACGTCAGCTTGTTCTGTTGAAGTAGATGCTTTGTCAAATACGTGGTAGACAGATGCGAACATCTGATAGCTCTTTAATCCAAACTTCGATATATAGTCTGAAACATAAGACACCACCGCCTTTACCGCTGTGCCGGAGAGCATGCTGCTCACATCCGTGTTACAACGGGACAGATAGGTAAACACAGGGTTGACCGTGTTAACCATGGGCTCAATGTGGCGAACGTTAACGTGTCCATCGGGATCGATTACACTGTCAGGATATAAGTCTCGGGGAAATCGAGCTTTACAAACTCCATCTTTCGTCTGGCAGCCTTTCTTCTCCATCACCCGTTTGCCTTTGGGCTTACGCTTTCGTATCTTTTTCGTCCCTTTCCAATTTTTTTTTGCTTCTTCGGCCTCTTCATCCTGCACCGAATGGTGATGCTCGTGGAGATTGGTGCGCAACATGATATCATCTACCTCGGCCTGATAGCTGGACTGCCATCGGTCAATGGCCAAGCACGCAAGACATGTCCCAGGACAACCTTTCAGCGTGCATTCCGGCGGAGGGGCAGCGGGTAAGGTGTGCGTAGGAGAACGGTAGTTGGGGTCCTTGGTAGCACCGGTTGTATTTCTCACAAAAGTCTCGGCCACAACCTTTTCTGAACCCGCAAAAAACTCGGCACGATGAGTGCCTTCCAAGTAAGCGACAAGTCGTTTCTTAAACCGTGAGTCATCACTCATAATTCTGTCTCGGAGTTCCTGGGGAGACAGAGAATTTCTGATCCATATCAAACAATGAAGGTGCAGAGTCAGACGACCCTGCTGTTCGACTGTCCCATAGTAAGCATCTGTATGACCAAATACACCTCTTTGTTCGCACTGCCAGCCGAGCACGTCAGATATGAAAGCATCGACCATGAACTTAAAGAAACGAGCAGCAGACACAGGATTCTTAGACATTAACAAAGTTCGCTGTTCTGAAGACAGAATATCAGGCCGATATACAGTACCCGTATTGGCGTAGTAAATCGCGAGAGGGTGGTGATTGTCGGCCCATGCAGAGGTAACGAACCAAGTCGGGGCGTTGAAAAATGAAATTGTTGACCAAATTTCGTTGCGCATATATTTCTTCGAGGTAATAGAGCCCATGACATGACCACCCACTCCGTCTAAGTCACGTACGACGTCAAAACACAGCTTCTCCGCATCTGTTACAGGAACTACATGTTCGCCCTTAACCATTCGATTGGCTATATCTTCTGCCACGTTCGGATCTATCGACCTCAATCGATTCGCAATAACATTGAATAATGATCTCTTGGCTACCAGTTTACTTCCTTTAGACGAACCCTTCATTTGCTCGTGATTGAAGGCTATCATTGGGAAATAAGTATCAGTTTGAAATCTTTTATCATGATACATTAAAAGACTGCGTTTTCTCACCATATCGGCTTGTTTATGACTGTGAGACGGATGCCCGATGCCGCCTTTTCCGTATGGGAACAGCCACGGAAACATTCCGGGATACGCTTCGATGTTATTGTACATGCTGACAGGAGATTCTGACTGTCCAATGCCAAGTATCTTACCATCCCTCATTAGATGCTGAAGAGCGACATGTTTAATGGTCTCCATAGATGCGGCGCCATATTCCTCGCTAGTAAGACCATGAACGGCGAAAGTGCACTGACCTGAAATGGTACCTTGTTCCTCCAGATCTTCATTGACCGCTGTCCCCCCTTGAGGGATGGAATCGTGAATTTTTCTCTCTGATTTGCGATAATCTACGACAACAGGAATACCCCTTTCCGGGTATGACATTAGATTTTCTTGGGAAATCTCCAAATCAGCGTAGTCCTCGTGATTTAGTTTCAGCCAGTCAAGAGCGTCCGCCACCTTTTTACGACTGACCAGCATAGGTGTTCGATCAAACTCTTCTGGCGTAGGCGGAGAAGAGCCGGTGAAAACGAACGCCAGTATTTCGTTGAGCTCTTCTTTGCACGGAGGGAGCTTGAGATATACTTTCAATGCAGGTTGCGAAAACATGATAGCATTGGCGTTCATGCGCACACGACCGGAGTTCACCCGCACAACGGTTCTATTATGTCGAACACGAGCTATCATGATACTCTCAGAGTAGGACAAATCTTTTAACTGTTCGGGTACCTCACCCACCCAATTGTGATTGGCCAGAGCCAACTTAGGAACATGCTTTCCATCTATAGCGGTCTGACATTCCACACATATGTGCGAACAACCCTCGGCCAATACGGGACCTTCCAACTCTTCAATCGGGTCGTCTGACGAAAACCTCTCCTTTCTAGTCACGCCCTCAGCGATCAGCACTGACAGGTCACCTGTATATTCGGACAACAGAGTCAACTGCTTCATCTGCACCAAACGACCACATACGGCGCATCCAGCCTCCACGAAATTATCTGGCGATACGGTACTGCAATAGCGCGATATAATCGCACGGGTCTCTTGGCCCGACAGGGGAGGAGGGGGAAAACGAGCAAAACTCAGCCTATTAGTCGCCGCCTTTCGACGCAAGCGCAACTGATATACGCGCAACTTTAGCATATGTCGTTCTAGAGCTAACCTAGCCGGCGACTTAATTATCCATGGCTTTGTACGCGCAGAGCCGGAGCTAACAAAGCCAGCACGCGCGAATATACATACAAACTCGGCGCAATTAGGGCAATCGTGCTCGACCAACAGGGCTTTACAATCAGCGACCAACAGCCGGTGAGGGCACCAAAAGCCGTGCAAACGAGCAATACTAAGAATTTCGTTCCTAGTCAAATTTGGGGTAAGAAGACGAACGGGAATTTCGCTGGATATGCAGTTGGCATGCACGGACAGCACGTCTTTTACTTCTCCTTTTCTGCACTGATTTTCAAAAGTGAATAAGCAGCCACGCATATTCTGCGTGTCAACACCAAGAACAGCGTATTTCATGAGCTCTGCACCGCTGAATACCTGTTTTGCACCACCTCCCATTACACGTTGAGGCAAGTGACAGTCAGACTCATCGTCGAGAATACCAGATACTAGAGGGGGGTGTACAGTGGCGCCACGGGAAAGACGAGATGTTCGTGGATAAAAGATGCAAATACAGCGAAGCAACGACAACAATAGGCAGAAGATCAAAAGACCGAGCGCCGCCTCGTAGGGCAAAATTGAATAGGCTTGATCAGCCGACCAGGTGCTGGTCAATGCATAGCCCGTTAAGGCGGTCATGATTACTAATGACACAGACAACAAGAGTCGAGATCGTGGGAAATAATCTGGACGAACCATCATCAGTTTCAGGAATATCCGGGGCAAGGCAGAAAGGGGTTGCATACGCGAGGCACACAAAGGGGGGATGGGGAGAAAAAACACTCACACAACACGACGCACAAGGCAGCGGCCAAAGCAGCGGCCAAAGCAGCGGCCAAAGGGTTTGCCATACAGACAGAGTCAAGCAGCGAGTAGCACATAGCCGTATCTCGAGATGGACGCGAGGGCGATAGTTCAGATAAGAGTGTTAGAGCGTTTTCAAAAGTGGGAGTCGTGGTGTGACAAGAGAGAAAGTCAAAGAGACGGTGCAGGTTATATAGCATTAAGGCGGGGTTCGGCCCGAAGTGTCAAACAAACGTGATGTACACAGCCTCTTGAAATGATCTGATGATGTGCGATCATCTTTCCTCCTTAACGAGAACCACCACCTTCCCGTACACTAATTGTGTAGGCTGGCGAAATAGGGTGCCTTGTACGGTCGGTTTTGTTGTTCCCAGTGTCGTATCATCTCGTCATTATGATTTTTGATTTTCTTAGTGCCAACAGCTTCGTCTTCTGGTTTTTGGGACGTAGCACACAGTCGTACAAGTGTCTCTTTGTTTTACTCTGGCTGCTCAAGCAATTACGCTGCGTCGCGCCGAATGGCATGGTGCTCAAACAGCAGCTCAGAAGACGGGACTATTGCTGGAGCAGACGGTATTGGCGGAGACGGGGACGTCATGTCGGTCCCAGACATCCGGCCCAACCCGGACGTTGTCCATAAATTCTGGAAGCGAGTGGCAGAACTCACGACCCGGTACCACGATGCGAATAATAACTGGGTAGGCGGATCAGAGATCAGGAAGTGGAACAATGACAACAGAACAGTAGGTCATGCACCAGACGCGAAAGCACACTGACTAATATAACACGAACAGGCTTGCCGCAAATGCGTTCGGTCAAAATCCCAGCGACAGTGCATCATCGACGAAGATTATCCGAGCTGCAGGTCTTGTCGTTCCGCCAAAGTCGGATGCGATCGGAAAACACAATTCATCTTCGATCTTACCAAGAACGAATTCTTCCCCGTATACGACCAATTTATCAAGGTCTACGACGATAAAGAGCCCGGTCACATGCGAAAGCTCAAACAGGCAGAAAACACGTTCCGATCGACTACCCGTTCCAAGGACGCTGCAAACACTAAACGTAATGTGGATTCCAGCCAACTTATACGAACGGTCTCATCTAACGCGTTTACAAGGTGGTCGCAACAGACTGAGGACAGCCGCAAGAGAACATACCAGTTTAGAGGCATCACCAACGAGCGACACCATCTCTCGACTTAGTGACCTTCACACACGCTTGCAGATTGCGACTGCTGCGTTGGAAGGGAGTATGGCACGGGAAGAAGAGAATCGCCGACGAGAGACGCAACTACTAGGTCAGTGAAAACGATGACGAACAGCATAAAAGCTAACTCGTGCGAAGCCACTCTTAGAGCATCGGACTACAACGCTGGAGTACTGTCAGCAAGCATAGCCAACTCAACGCGGGATCTCAGGACATATATCGGTCGGCTGAACAACGGAGAGGAACCCGTAGGCCCTATAGCATCAACCGCACTGCGCGTAGCGACGAAGATGGCCGAGGATCTCAGTACTATAGGCGACAGCATCAGACTCACGAACCCCCCGGTTCTGTATACTATTTCTCAATAACACAAACACAGAGCGAGCCACGCACTTCATATAAATTAGCCGTAATACATATTAACAAGCAGAACATTTTTTTTTTTCTTTTCTTTTGGGGGGGTGGGCGGAGGAGGGGTGGAGGTACAGTCTGCATATACGAACAACATGGAAAAAAGGACGCGACAAGGATAATAAGACGGACTATTTTCTATAGGGAGGAACACCGCACACTATCACCCACAGAACGTTGCATCCCAGATGCGGAACACGCTCGTTAGACCCGCTGAGAGTTGCGAGATAACTCGAGCAGGTGTAGCCAACGACGATGAAAGAGCCGAACGGTATTTCGCCCGGAAACATGGGCAAAGTCTTATCCAGGCGGTCGAGATCAGATGAAAAGTCGACCACTGTCTTGCGAGCGTCGTATACGGGCACTGTCAACGAATAGATGAGACCGAGTTAAAATACAGACTTAATCCACGAACCAAAGTCGTTATGAGTGAGCAAAGTCTTGGAATGAGCCGGCACGTATTTAGAGGTATTGCGCGACTTTGATGAAGAAGGAGTAGCAGTGGAAACGATGGGACTGAACATGTCGGCAGGCGCGGAAGAATCGAATAAAGAATCAGCATCTAGATTAAAGACATAAGCGCAGTCACAGACACGTAAAACAGAGACGAACTCACTCTGATCGGTAGACGAAGAGTCCGCAGGGCTCATCATAGTTTGGAATGAAAGCGACTTCTTCGAAGAGAGTTGTGCACGCATAACGTGCTCTCCAAACACCAAACAAATGAGAGCTACGAAGCGTTCCCATTCCTGGTTGTGAAAAATGCCCGACACCCACTTTCGGGTGCGATCGGACTTCCCCCCTATCTTCGTAGGAGACAGAAGCTTCGATTCTGTGCAAAAAAGCGCAGAGACGCAGACGGCCACCCGATTGTCTACGTGGACTCTATGCGAACCGGATTTACCGGGCACAGGCTGGCGCGATAGATGCATGGGCGAGATGCGAGACGGGTTGATGAACTTGGGTTCAGAGCGTTCGAACACGACAGCGCCCACGGAGTTGCTAAAAAGAGGTAAATGCGAGCGCAAACGAACAAGCATTAACTCACGAAGCCATCATCTTCTTAATATGCTGGGCCCAGAAACTAAACTTTACCCTTCCACCCTTGACGCTGGTGGACGGAGAGTATTCTGCAGACATGCCAGACGGATCATAGACGGCCACCAGCTCTCTATCGCCACTGTGTAAGATTGAGCCGTAGCAGTAATATATAGACTAAAACACATGGATCCAGCCACCCCCCCCCTTTGACTATAGCCCTGGAGCTAGCCAGCCCCCTGGCTGTATCCACCCCTCTGCGCACCCCTTCCGGCGGGGGCGATTTTTTGATTCTGGGCGGCCCGAAACCCCGTTTCCTGGCCCTTTTGGCTCCTCACGCACCCAAAAAAAGTTGGACCATTTTCCCCTTTTTTTCGGTATTACTGATGGGCACCTTTCCTTTAGCGATCTCTGCCCCAATAGGAGCGCTTGCGATAGCCCCCGGTCCCTTCCGCACTGCGTGGAGAGCCGGGTTTATATCGCTTATTACCGTCCCGCTCCGTTACGTACTACAGAATCGCATCAGCGCTTGATCAGCGCCCTTCCCGCCGAGACACCCCGCTCCCTTCCCGCCCCCCGGTTCCCTTCCGGCATCACCTTCTCTCCCTCCACATGCATCTCCCTATTATCCGCTTATCCCGCCAGCTTGCCTCCCTCCCCCCGCCGCCGTCGCCACGCCTCGGCATATGCACGGCATCAGTTCGTCCTCGGCATTGGTCGGCTTCCCCGCCTCAAAAAATACTCGCAGCCCTTTTGAGCCTCTGCATCTCGTTGATTCCATGTACCGCACCCGCGTCCGTTCGATTTATCTTATTTATCTGAGTTCTCCATTTTCGACTTCGCAATATTTAGTAGAAGAAAAATACGAGAGGAAAAACCCTCCTTCCTCACTAAGTACACGCAAATCTCCCTAAACAATCTTCTCGTCCCTTGCGCCAGGAATCTCGTGTTCATTCCATAGGTACTGTAACATTTTCAATAAATAATGCTAGAGACGCAAGTATGAAGCAAGTCGAAGTCATTCAGAAATCAAATGTCGAAGTCCGTGCGTTATTCAAACAAAGTGTCCACCCCCTCCAGCATCCAGGTTACGTCCTGTACCGCGTATTCCACGCCGCTAGTGATTCCTCCGTGTGCGTCCCCGCCGTACCCCAGAAATACAGTGATGCAACGATACTGAGGGTCCCGTTGACGCCGAACAGTCGAGATGGCCCCAGCTGTCGCCGTACTCTCCGCCGGTGATCAACTCTCCGTCTGCGCTGCGCTGTCTCCACTGCGGCTGAGCTCGTCCCACCACGAGTACCACTGCTTTTGGTAAGCGTGCACGTCGCGCACCTCCGGCAACTTCGTCATCTTCACCCCGCGGCCCCCCTTGATCCACAAGCCGACCTCTTTCGGTCGCGTTTTCTTCTTCTTCGCCGTGGGCAGCGACGTGGGATTCTCGTTGTCGAAGCCCGCAGACTCCTCCAGTCTCACTAACGCCTTCAGAAGCGAGACGTAGTGACACCCGAGGTCGCGCTCCGTCAGATAGCTCAACGCGCTCCTCAGCCAATCTGGCGCGTCTTCGGGAAAATCAAGCTGGATCGCTGCGCCCGCGGGGGGCGGGAAAGGCGCGGTAGACGCGGTAGACGGCGGGGGCGAGGCAGGGTGGATGCTCGGTAGACGGCGGGGGCGGATGCGCGGTAGACAACAGGGGTGGGGACTCGTTAGGCGACGGTTGACGCGGTAGTAGACGGCGGGGGCGAGGCAGGTGGATGCTCGGTAGACGGCGGGGGCGGAATGCGCGGTAGACAACAGGGGTGGGGACGCGGTGGGCGCGATAGACGGCGCGGTAGACGGCAGGGGTGGGGGAGGCGGGCCCTCGGTGGACGGCGCGGTGGACGGCGCGGTGGACGGCACGGTGGACGGCGCGGTAGACGGCAGGGGCGGGGGAGGCGGGAGGCACCATAGTGAGCGGAGGAGCGGTCGAACCCGAAGTCGACGCGGCAGTGGACGGCGGCAACGGATCTGCCGGCGGCGTCGCTGTCGTCGACTGCCCCTTGTCCTCGGTCAGCCGACGAGATTTCCTCGGCTGTACCGTGTGTCCTCCTGGGCCTTGCGCTTCGCCCTCGGCTTCGGCTTCGCCACCTTCTTCGCACCTTGCTGGGGGCCCAGCACCTCCCTCCACTCCCGCCCTCAGGGGCGCCAGCATGAGTGCGTTCCGTCTGGCGACCATCGCCTGGTTCCTCCCATGCGCCCCCCCTCCGTACAAGTTCCGCTCCTCCTGAGTCGGCACAAACGCCGACTCAGGGTCCCCGATTTTCCATTCTGGGGGTCCGCTCGCCTTGCTCCTCGTCGTCCTCTTGATCGTTGCCGTCCTGCGTCTCATCACCCGAGTCCAGGGCTCCCTTCTTCGGCTCTTTCCTCGATCTCCCCTTCCCTTTCGACACGCGCGTTCGCTTTTTTCGGGGCGCATCTGTGTCGTCAGAGGTCTACGTTCGAGTCTGGACTCTGATTCCTCCGAGCTCGAGGAATCGGAATCGGAAGCGTTGTCGTCTTTGTCCGGGGAGAAGGGTGTATTTCGCGGCTGTAAGAACGTCCGGCAGTGCTGCCTCCGCTTTGTCTTGTGCACCTCCACGGATGTTAGCATGAATCAAATATTCAGCAATATTTAACTTACTGAACGCCGGACTGAGGTATTCTTTCATAAGGTCTGTAACGTAGCTGAAGCGTGGACCCCGCCCACTCGGGAAAGTGCGCCCCGCCACCAGCCATCCTGTTTCGTCCATACGATGCGCTGAGAAACATGAGTCAGTATGACATCCCGACTCAAGTAATAGCGGGATAACTTACTAGATTGTCCTAAGTTCACCGCCGAATTTGGGCACGGGCCCGCCCATGAGAAAGCAGCAGTGCATGCCGGTGCGGTCGAAACACCCCCTTCATGATCGGTCCCAGAAACTTCCCGACGGCAGCGATGCACCTGCGGCGCAAGTAAGCACTTCCCAAAAATTGAATACTGTGGGCCAAAAAACGTACTTATCTCTGTCTTCTGGCGCTTTTGAAGGCGGGGCCTTCATTGCCGCCTCGTAGGCCTCCCGCGCTTCGGTCGCTTCTGCTTTCGCGCGTGCGGCGTACCCCGCGCGTTCCGCGTCCGAGAGTTTTCCAAAGAGCTCGCGAGCTATAAGGGACCTGAACGGCCCGTTTGGCGTTTTCGATGTTTGCACGTTGCTCCCGTCCCCCGCTCTCTGCTCCCATTTTGCTTCCACTTCCGGGGCGATAACGTCGTCGTATGCTTCGTGCATAAACTGTTGGTACGCCTGTCGTGCTTTAGGAGGACGCTTCACCCCAGAGAGTAGCGCAACCAGGATAGCCCATGGGTCCTTGAGCGGATCGTGTTTCGATTGGACGTTCTTCTGCAGGCGGCGCACGCGGTATTTGAGCCACCTTTGGATTCGCTTGCGGAAGCAGGAAGAGTGAGTGTCACGGTCACGTGTACGTCACTCCTGTCACTTACCGCGTTCAGCACCAGCATTCGAGTTCGCTGCGCCTTTTCGACCTCGGGATCCACATCCTCCGCTTCAACCGTCTTCAGGGGGTCGTACTCGGCAAGCGGGAGGTCTGGCTCTTCGTGGTCCGCCAAGCGCCAGTCGATCCGCGCGTGGAACTCGTTACACACCGACTGCAGGTAGTCGCGCTCCGCTCGCCACCCCCGCTCCAATGCGTCCGCATAGCCCTCTATGTGCGGCTTCAAGACCGTTTCGCGCGCACCCTCCGCCCACAAGCGCATGTTTTTACGATCTTCTTTCGGCACCCGTTTTCGCGGCTTCTTCCTCTTGCGTTTTTCGGCCATTGCTACACGCGACGGGCTCAGCAGCGGCGAGGAACACAGTATTGCAAAAACTCACCTTATCTCGACGTCTAGGCAGCTATAGTGATGGTCGTCCGAGAAGGTAAGAAATTGTTACTTTGGTTTTGCTTGCTTCTGATCTTATTTACCCCCAGTCACCCAATTGTCGCCAAAGGAATCACCCTCACTCGGATAAGCGACAACCACCGCCGCCAGAAAGACCACATGGGCTTGCGGAGTTTGAAACCGCGGCCACATAAGACGTGCGCTTTCCGCAAGCTCCTTCCTCCCACCCTCATATTTTCCCCCCACTTTCTGTTCTATCCTCCCATGACCGACCTCAACAACCTCGCTCCCGCCGCCGCTCCCGCTCTCCCTGCGGGAGCGTCGACCGCGGGAGCGAGCAATACCACAGGCGTGCTCCCTGCCTCGCCCACCCCGCGCAATCGTGATCAGCGTACGTTGCATGTTGCTCTATCGATAGCCTACTCATTTCATTTCCACCAGTTCGCTCTGCGCTCGAACAGCTGTCCTCTGCTGTCGACGCCATCGAGGCCACCAGCGCAGCGGTCGGGACCACCACCGTCAGCCAAGGCAAGCGCATTCCTCCCCTCGTTATTTAACCTCCTCCTGAATCTTCCACAGTTTACATGGTCCTCGCCGACCTTGCGGTCGCTACCACCGCTGTTTCTGACGCGGCGGCGGCGGTCGAAGCCTCCGCCGCCGTGTTTCTGGCCCGTACGTCGTTCTACATTTCCCCTTTGACTTCATACTCATTCACTTTTCAGCTGTTCTCCCTGTAGCTGCCTCGACCCTCTTCCGCACCACTGGGCCCTGGATCGCTGGCTACCTCTACACCGTCACCCCCGAGCGTCTCGCCGCCATCCCCGACAACAACGACAAGTGGTTTGCCATCACCAGTGGCAAATACGTCGGCCTAACCAAAAACGCCGCCCTCTCCCTCAACGCTGTCGTCGGCGTGTCGAACGCGTTGAGCACGTCGTTCAACAACCAGGCCGACGCCCTGGACCATTTCAACAGCGCCCTGGATGGCGGCGCCATCGCCATTGTCCATTGAAGGTGCGCCTCTCATTCAAGCTTGATATCTCTCTAATTTTCCCCCAGCGTCGCAAACACGGGGGGTGGGCGGTCGGGCTGCTTAGTTACCTGGTTCCATGTTTTTTCGCACACCCGCTTACAATACACGCGCTTTCCCCTTGATCTAATTTCCATCGTCGGCTACAAACGAATCTCGCGTATCGACCGAATCGGGGAATTGCGTAACTCTTGCCTTTTTTCCATCAGTTTCCGGGCTTCCTTCGTCTCCATCAGGTTCCGCTGTCTCGGCTTCTTTTCTCTCATGTGCCCCTCCAGGTCCTGGACGATGGATTCGATAACTCTCGCGCCCAGCCCTCCCTGAGTTTCCCCTCGCACCACCACCACCTACCAATGCCATCCAGCCCTCCCCCTTACCCGGCCTCCGACTTCGACACCCTGCTCAACAGTTTCCGCCGCCTGGATTTAGCCTCCGGATCCTCCACCTCCTCCTCCTCCACCCGTGAAACACTGTACCGTGTGGAAACGCCCACCAAGCTGCGATACACTTCTCACTGGTAAGTCTCGTTTCATCGTATCCCGCCTTTGAGCAACGCCTCATCCCTTCTTCCAGGGATGAAGCTGCCCAACTGTCTCAGGGCGTACCTGCTGCTCGCGCAACTCGAATCGCTCGCAAGCCCAAGTCCCGCTCCACCAAAAAAGCTTACGTTGTCTTCTTCGGCCGCATCCCTGGCGTATATAAGACATGGTACGTCCTACTTTCCCCCCCCACCTGCTCCGCTGTTAGGCTAACCCACTGCACCAATTCAGGGCCGAGGCCCGCGTCCAAGTCGACGGCGCCGGCGGTAACATCCACCAGGGCTATCCTTCAGAGGAAACTGGCCTTGCCGCGTTCGAGTATGCGCGAGAGCGTGGGTGGGTGGGTGTCTGCACATCGCGACCTCCCTCCCCTCGTCCTGTACCCGTCTCTACGCCAATCCCGTCCCTGCCCGAGCCCGTCGGCCTCGCCGATACCCCCAACCCGTTGCATACTGGGCACAACGGCCCCGCCTCCAGCGGTAGCCGTTGGTACGTTGTCTATAGCGGTGTTTTGCCCGGTGTATATCAGTCCAGGTTAGTTGCTCACCATCCCCGCCGAATCGCCCGTCTAACTCCGTTTATTCAGCCTAGAATGTGCGCTCAACATCTGTGGTATTCCGAACGCAGTCCATGACGCCTGGGACAGCCGGGCTGTTGCCGTTGCCAAGTATCAAAACGCCCTCAACGCCGGCCGCGTCGAGGTGATCTCTCCGCCCTATGCACCGCTCCCTTAGCCACTTCCTCCCACTGTTTTTTTTTACCTGTGTACCCTATCTAGCCTTAACATTCAATGCACGACATCCTCGTCTCCGCCGCGACGACTTCTAAGTGAAATCAAGTATGGCATGATGACGGCGTATATAATGTTTCCTGCATCCTCTCATTTGCTACTCGACATATCCTGTCTCTGTAAATTCAAATGAATGGAGTGTCTTCCTTATTCCTCCCTGCTGCGTCCTCGAGTTCTACTAATAAGTTATAAATTGTCAATTGCCCGACGTCTCATCAGTAACTCCTCTCTTTTTTGGCAGATGTTCGTTTTGCTCTTTTTACGCTCCTCCTCCACTCAGAACCCCAATATTTAATAACGCAACGGCTCTACATGATACACTACTGCCTTCCCACACTTCCTGTCCGAGTCGATGGAGCCATTTAACAATCGAATTAAAAGCCATTTAAGCGGGTGCGTAACTCCTGCCTAAAGTGCATTAAGCACGGTTTACAAGCTTTGCATATGTAGTTTTGGTCACTTTCTCGACTTTTTACAACCTCTGGGCGGCCAACTCTCTCAAACACCGTAAGTTTTGTTCTCTAGTAGTAATGCATATTCACCCATGCCCCTAGTTCATTAAATCCACCCCATTGCAGCCACTGACCCATATATACGCGTCTCAAGATAAAGCACCTTTTAATCTCAATATAATCGCACGCTCTCCCAAATAATCCACTGCCTTCGGATTATCGCGTCTCGACTATCCATATACCTTGCCCAGCTCTCCCTAATAGAACCAGCTCTCCGTGCTCAGTCTACAGCCAGAAACGCCTGTGTCGGCACTATTTCTGGTTTGCTTCTCTTAGCCGCCCCGTGTTGCCGCTCCCGTTCGATTTTGGCTCTGAGGGTATTCTATCCTATATTATGCACTACTCTAACTGACTCCTGCTCCCAGCAGCCGCCCGTCTCATAAATTTCGCTGGTTTGCCAGATTGATCGGCCACTCCCTGTCAAGTCTCACCAAACTTCGCCAAACCTCACCCCTCACTTCGCTTCTTGCCACTTGGTCAAGCCGCCCCCAAACGCAGCGAAGGCTGCGAAGTCCGAGCCTGTAGGCGGTCCCCGGAGTAACTCCTCTCGAAGATACGCGGTGTCAGGTTACTCCTTGACCCACAACCTTCATGTCGGCGCATTCGTCCCCTTCTGACTCTGACTCCTCTTCCCCTCCCTTGACGTCCCTCACCGAACGCCATGTAATGTAAGCTCGCTCTACTCTAATCATACTTCCCCGCGAGCTGATCCCTCACGCTCCAGGCAGCGCAAAAAAGAGCAGCACCGGGAGCAAACGCGCGCCCGCATGATGAGGTCCACCACAATGCGCCCTCCGGATCTCAACACCACTCATCCACCTTCACCCAGATATCGTACCAAGCTGAAAGAGATGCCTGATGATGAGCGGGAGGCAGCGCTCGATCGCGCCCGCGCGGCCCGTGCCCGCTACCGAGAACGGTGCGTCCTCCTCATCTTAGTAACGCCAGGACAGGCATCAACTCACTTCTTCATGCTCCCATACAGCAACCGTGTCGCCCTTTTGAATGCCGCCAGGTGCAAACGCCATGCGTGCGTGTCAAGTACCGAATGTTGCGCTCGCTGCCTTTGCTGACTGTTTTTTTTCTTTTAGGGCTTACGCTGAGAAGTTCGGGCAAGAGGCGCTGGATGCCAAGCTGGAGCGGAAGCGCCAACGGGAGGCGGAGAAGCAAGAGCGCCCCCGACGCCGTGACCGCGTGAGGCCAACGAAGTCGTCAAAGGCGCACGCGGTCGACGAGCGTCGGGATGATGCCGGCCGTACTTTCATTGTCCGTCCTTACCAATACGTATACCCTGTGACGGACTGAGCACCACGGCCAAGTTGCGAGGGATCCCCTAATGTGTACTTTACTTGCTTTGCTCTTGTGCTCTCAAATTGCATGTCGTCGAATTACTATTGTCAATTTTAGAAGCTCTACGTACTTTACAAACACACTGTGAACGAAGCATATACTGTAAGACTAAAAGCACGACGAATAAGTACTCGGA
>JARKID010000302.1:0-49610 GCA_029449255.1 Mycena polygramma
CGCCGTCCATTCACGTCCCGGGCGAGTCGCCCATGTTCCGAGAAGGCGACGGGATGATTCAGGACGAACAAACGTAAGCGGGACAATGACCGACTGGACCCCAGGAAGGCGCGACGACCGGAGCCTGCCTGTCACTGGCCCGGACGCGGCGGGCGGGTTGGAGCGAGTGCCACACAACATGTGGTGCAGAACATTGGTCAGGGACACCACCAGAGACGAAGATGTGCGTCTATCTTGTTTTGATGGCGGTTGCCATGCGGGTGATTGAGACTGATGCGCTGGCTTCTTCTAGCCCCGCGAAGCGCTCCTCAGGTATGCGGACACCCAGGACGACCCCCAGTGGACTTCAGGTTAGTCACTCAGTGCACCCTCTCCTTCCGCCGTACACGTGCTGGGAGAGCGGATATGTTTGTTTTTTGATGGCTTCTGACGTGGCCTTTTTTTTTTCCTTCTCTCTCTCTCTCTCTCCCCATAGCGTGGAAAGCGAACCAGCCCAACCCGGTGTTCGCCGAAGTGGACCAGGAAGAGGAGAAGGAGGAGGACGAGTGAGTGGGTCGGGGCTGCAGCAGCCGCTCGGCGATAAGGGCGTGTGTGGTGTGCCCACTGTTGGGCGAATCCCCGCTCTGGTTTGTGTATGGGCCGGGCTGGGCAGGACAGGGACGGGGAGACAGAGGGTATCTCTCCTAAGTGGGGAGGGTGTTTCCGCTTGTTTAGATCGTTTACGTAACGAGATACGATCGTATAAGTATTTAAGCAGACAACGCCCAACTTTTCGGCTCAAATCCCTCTCTTGCAAAGCTCTAAGATCACGTGCCCGCTCTCTCACTTCCCATGAACGCGCCCGTTGACACCCATTCTCCTCCGACCCTCGAGGGCGTGGCGCCCGAACCCAACGGCGTCGCCGTCGTCGCCAACGGCGTTAACGGTATCAACGGCCACGAGGTCGCTGTCGACGTTGTCGACGACCCCACAACCCCCATCTCAAATCTAGTCGCGTCCGAGCCAAAGATTGACATCGATCTTCCCGAGCAGGAGAGCGACGCGCGACACGAACCCCTACCCCATGTTCAGCACCCGCTGGAGCCCGGTATGTTCCCTACGCGCCTCGGTCTTGTCATAGACCCCTCATCATGTCTTTGCCCAGCCCACGCGCCAAATGGCGTCAACGGCACCAACGGCGACGTCTCAATGCACGACGTCGACATCCAGTCGCCCGCGACGTCTCCCGGCGGCATTCCTCCAGCGTCGTCCAACGGCGCGTCCACCTCCCACACCTCCCCCGCCGACCAGGAAGACGACCAGCCGCCGCCCGCCAAGCGGCCGAGGATCCTCTCCGACGCAGACAAAGCTTCGTTTACACATGTAAGCCTAGTCTTTCTTTGTGCGCCAGGGTCGGCGTGTTGATCGTCCCTGTGTATCACGCTCTCTTTCCAAAAGTCCGCCACCCCTCCTCCAGCGTCCGCTGCCTCCAATGGCGCTATGCCTCCGGCCCCACAATCACCCGGTCGTTCCACCCTCGACGTGGGCCAATGGCGCTTTTGCAACTCGACCATCCGTAGCCTAAAAAAACAGAAGGATGCCCCTCCATTCTTGTATCCCGTCGACCCCGTCGCCCTCGGAATACCACACTACACATCCATCGTACGCACCCCCATGGACCTGTCGACCGTCGACCGCAAGCTCAATTCCTCAAACCCATCCAAACCCGACCCCAACCCCGAGAATCCGCGTTACTTTACCGCCGATGAATTCATCGCCGACGTCCGCTTGATCGTCAAGAACTGTTTGCTCTTCAACGGCGCAGACCACCCCATCAGTGCCATGGCTCGGCGCCTGGAGGAGGTCTTTGATAAACAAATCAAGAATCTACCAGTACCAGCCGAGGTGCGACCAGTGTCTTTCTTCTCCCTCCCGTCCTTGACAGCCCTTTCAGGCCAAGCCCGCTATCGTCAAGAAAGTGGCCACACCCCCTCCACTTCCTCCACCGGTTCCAGCCAAGAAAGCTCAACCGCCACGACGTGCGTCTACGTCGATGCCTGTTATTCGACGCTCAGACGCAACAGAGGTAGTTGGTCGACCAAAGCGCGAGATACATCCTCCACCGCCGAAAGACCTTCCATACGCTGATGTTCCCAAGAAACGCAAGGCCAGACGCGTAAAGGACGATGGCACTGCAGAACAGCTAAAATTCTGTGCAACATTACTATCCTTGATGCATCGCAAGCAGCATTATACCATTGCGAGCCCTTTTTATGAGCCTGTTGGTAAGCCACCTTGTCTCTATCTACTGGATCCGTCCTGAGCGAACCTTTATTACGACAGACTACGTCTTGCTTGACCTCCCCACTTATCCTAGGATCGTAAAAAAGCCTATGGATCTGTCCACCATGCGCAAGAAATTGGAGAACCACGAGTACTCGGATGCTACAAAGTTTTACGACGACTTCAAACTCATGATCCGGAACTGTTTTGCCTTCAATCCGTCTGGAACCCTCGTCAACCAGGCGGGCATCGAACTCCAGCGTCTCTTTGACGAGAAATGGAAGAGTCTCCCACCTCTTCATGAAGTCAGCGAGGATGACGACGAGGATGATGACGAGGAGAGCGAGGATGAGGACACACAACGTAAGCGTTCGTGACGTTTCATTCACGCGCGTCGCACTGACGATTGCGCTACAGGCATAGCGCTGATGGAGAGTCAAATCGAGCTCATGCGGGGGAACATTCAGGCGCTACGAGGCAAGCCGAAGGAGAAGAAGAAAAAGGAGCGACGCGACAAAGCTCCTGTTGCTTCTTCGTCAAAGAGCAGCAGCAAGCAGATGAAGGGGCTCTCGAACAAGAAAAAGGCGAAGAAACCCATCTCCGACAACGACATCCTCACCTTCGAGCAGAAGAAGGATCTCAGCGAGGCTATCGCACAATTGGATGGGCAAAAGCTTGAAAGAGTCATCAAAATCATCCACGAGGGAGTTCCCGAGATCAAGGACGTAAGTTTTTTTCCCCATCTTTTTCTGATCTCAATAATCTGATCCGATTTCGTTGGACGAACAGAGCACGGAGGAAATCGAGCTGGAGATTGACCTCCTTCCGACTTCGGTGCTGACGAAGCTGTACAACTTTGTTCTGCGGCCGCTGCGTGCGCCTGCGACAAAGCGGAATCGGACGAGTAAGGGAACGGGTACGGGTGGGCTGAAGCGGAAGAGCATGGACGAGGATGTCGAGGCGGAGAAGATTCGTATGCTGGAGACACGCATGGCACTCTTTGAGCAAGGCGGCAGCGCCGCAGCAGCCGGCATCGGGAGCGAACACTCGTCGGACTCGAGTTCTGGTTCAGATTCATCCGGTAGCGATTCGGAATGAATCAGTGTGAAATTCTTTGCCGCCACCGCCGATTCTTGGTCTGGCCTGTACGCACGTATGGTGCCGAGTGCTGAACCCATCCGCCTTCTTGCGAGTGAAGCACTACAATACATTTCGATTAAAACCCCACTCAATGTAGCTACTTAGTACTGAATTTCTTTTTTCTTTCACCTTCGTTTGGAGGATGCAGTCTTCTGGAACTGTTGCCAGCCTGAGCGAGCCGCGTGAGCTTTGGAAGATGTAGGTTCAACAGGGGTAGGAGGCGGCGGAGGAGGCGCAGAACTGGATGGTAACGAGGCAGCGGGAGGCGCAGCGGTCCATCGAGGGGTGTTCGATTCCGTCGAGGATGAGACACTCGACCAGCCTCCAGCGCGTAGCGGAGGAGGAGCATAATCCGCAGGTGGCGGAGGGGCATTATTAGCAGGAGGAGGCGGAGGAGGGGCGGCAGCGGATGGTGGTGGTGGAGGCGGAGGCGACGACTGCGTGCTTCCGGACTCTAGAGAGGTCCAACCAGCGTTCCGGAACGCGGGATGACCCGATGAGCTCGGTGGCGGCGGTCCCCAGCCTCCCGAAGCAACCGCAGGTTCTGGGATCGGGGGCGCATGCGTAGAAGAAGAACCAACTGTAGCCCAACCTGACTTTCTGAATCCAGGCTGAGAGTCGGTTGAGCGAGAAGCGGAAGCAGAGGCCCATCCAGCATTCAGTGGGGCACCATCGACATCCATACTGCCAGCACCAACTGGGTCCGCCGGCGCTAAAGCAGAGATCACAGCAGCAGGGGGTTTGGCCATTTTGATACCATTAGCAGCGGCGATTTTTCGGAGCTCCTTCTCTTCGCGCTTTCGTTCCTTTTCCTTGCGCTTGTCGAGGTCATCTTGAGGAATCCGAATGTTCGCCTGCATATCCTTGAAGCGAGCTTTATGATGATGCGCGTACGAGTTTGTGTGCTCGGTATACGCCACCACTGTTTTAAACTGCTTATCGCAAAGCTCGCAGTAGAACGCCTTAAGGGTAGTAGATATTTCGCTCTCGAGGGCCGAGCGACGGGCAACCAAGTCCTGGAGAATTCGACTTAGTAACTCACACAAAGACAGTTGAACTTTGCGTGCGACATGTACGCACTTCTCGGGCCCTGCGTTGGTCCTCTGTTTCTTTAGTCATTCTTTCCGAATCCAGCCCACGTCGCTGAGATACTGAACGATTGTGAGAATAAAAGTATTTCGATAGTAGGATACTTACCTGTAGTTTCGATCATGCGAACATCCTGCGTCATTTTCCCCAGCCCAGTCGAGTCTCGTTTAATCTGGAAAGGCACCGGGTCCACCCGACCTGCAAAAGTGAGAAAAGCCAATAGATGAAAGGGGTGGATTACCGTCTCCAGAAACTCCAAGGGGCTGCCCTTCAACCCATCCGAGTTTTGCAAGCATGGCGAAACCTTTATTGCTGGATTTGATTTTCGTCTCAATCGTGATGACTTCTTGTTCAGGACGTGCAACATATTCATCGTACTTGTCGATATCCATGTGGTCTGGGTTGGGAGACGGAGTCCGAGAAACGATTGAGATGTCATCGTCCGAGTCGTCATCTTCTGGTCTTGGACGCTAGGGAAGTGAAGCGCAAAGACATGGAAGCATGGGAATCTGCGTTGTGGCGAGAGAGTACCTTGAGAGTTGTGGCCTCTGGCACCAGAGGGATTGCATTCCACCGCGCTATGGTTTCCTTGGACATGCTGTCGAGTCTCGACTCGTGCGTGGATTGATGCCAGTGATGGCCCCATCAGATTTCCGAGCTTGCGCCATCACGTGTGTTCTCCTGTTCCAAACTCCCCCCAAGTCGCGACTCAGACAGGACGATGAGCTCGGATGGATATTTCGAGGATGACGACCTTGACGCGGCGGCTCTCCAACAACTGGACGCGATAGAGGCCGCCCACACTCAGCCAGTGCCTGCTCGGGAACCCTCCTTCGACGGGGATGTCTTCACGTTTGGTGATATCGACCCAAGCGAGTTGGAAAGGCTCGATACATTCATCGAGGACAGCTACCAGGGCAAGGCCCAGCCCGTAGCGGGTCTGAGTCGAACCGGTTCCCGTGGCACCCTACAGACAACCCTTTTCGGGGACATCCTGCCACCGTCACCGCACAAGGCTCCGAGGGTGCAGAACCAGGGCCCAAAGCCCACGCCTCGAAATCCTTTCGGTCAGCAGGCACCAAGAACGAAGAAATGGGATCAAACCGCATTTGCCAAGTCCGGCATGAAACGAACTAAATCGACAGGCAAGGGTAAAGCGAAGAATTACAACGACGACGAGGAAGAGGACGAGGAAGCTGTTGAGTTTGAGCAGTTCCCGGCTCCTTTTGTGTCCCGTATGTGATCCGCATTGTTCAACCCTCTCTTTTGCTCATATTCTCATCAGTTGGGTGCGTGCACTCTTTGTGAATGATAGTATTAACCAGTCTGACGCAAAGTTGGCCTGATCTAGACCAGTGAGTCCAGGATTACATTCTATCATTTGCTGCTGACCGATTTTTAGCCTCCGCCAATGAAACTGCGCCCTGACCTTCTCGAAGCTAAACACTGGATATATCCTTTGAATCAGCCGAAGCGCGATTATCAGTATAACATTGTCAAGCACTGCCTGTTCGATAACACCATAGTGGCACTACCGACAGGACTGGGCAAAACGTTTGTTGCCGGGGTAGTAATGCTGAATTGTTCGTCTCTATCATTCATGTTTTCGATCGTCTTACAAACATAAAAACAGTTTACCGGTGGTTTCCTGAAGGAAAAGTCGTCTTCGTCGCTCCTACGAAACCTCTTGTGGCGCAACAAATCGATGCTTGCCACAAGACCTGCGGAATCCCTGGCAGCGATGCCGTCGAGCTAACTGGGCAGAATGTCAAAGCAATGCGCGCTCGGGCGGTACGTCGATTTTCGGTATCCACCTCGCGTGTGCCTAAACTCTGCCACAGTGGAAAGAGAAACGAGTGTTTTACATGACACCACAAACTCTCCAGAATGATCTGGTCTCGGAAAATTGCGACGTAGGAGACATTGTCCTTTTGGTGATCGGTATAAACGTCGTTAAATCTACAGTACCTGCCTTTACTCATGTTGCCTCCAGATGAAGCTCACAAGGCGACTGGAGGCTATGCGTATAACCAAGTCGTGCGATTTATGATGGCGAAGAATCCGCATTTTCGCATATTGGCTCTAACTGCGACACCGGGAGCCGACCAAGAAGCTGTGCAAGCCCTCATTGACGGACTCCATATTAGTAGGATTGAGATTCGTGACGAGGATAGTCTCGATTTAAAGGCTTATATACATAACAAGGTGCGTTGCGTGATATCCTGAGGCTGCCGTCAACTCACGGTCCCCAAGAAAGTTGAACAGCATGTTATTCAAATGAGCGAGGATGTGGATCAAATCAAAGCCCCTTTGGTGAAACTCATAGAAGTAAGATCATGTTACCGTCTGCTGTTATGTTACTCACCTCGCGGCAGTCTGTACTCAAACCTCTTCAACAAAAAAACGTGATGTACGGGGGCAATGCGGCCAACCTGCACCCGTTTGCTCCGACGGCGCAGATGAAAAAACTAAAGCCCAATGATAAGTGGGCTTATGCTCCTCTCGCGAAACTCTCCTCTCTTGCGAGAGCTATGAGCTACCTCGTAAGCAACCCCGATCTCTCGTGCTTCTTCTTCTTCTTTTTCTTGACGATGTTACAGGTTGAAGGCACCATCGGCATGTGTAATACCTTCATGCGAGATTTGGAGCGCGACAAAGGAGACGATGCCGACGGGGGAAAGAAGTCGTCCAACAAAGCAAAGAAATATCGAGAGGATCCGCTGTTTCAGGCTGTGATCAAAGAACTTGAACTGCAGAGACTTCGTGGGTTCTCCATGCACCCTAAGATGGAGCGCATGAAGGCGCTTGTGGTTCAGCACTTTGCGGAGAAACTCGGTGATGATGGAGAGGAGAAGGAGCGAACTAATGTCATGGTCTTCGTGACCTTCAGAGAGGCCGTTGACGAAATCGTGGATGTGCTCAATCGCGAGCAACCCTTGATTCGCGCGAATAAGTTCATCGGTCAAGGGACAGATAAGCAAGGGAGAAAGGGACTCGCCCAAAAAGAGCAGTTGGAGGTCGGTCCACTATACTTCCAATTCGTTTGTCTGGTATAATCTTGTTTCCAGGTCATCAAGAAATTCAAAGCTGGTGAATTCAATGTGCTGGTAGCGACTTCTATCGGCGAAGAGGGACTGGACATCGGTGAAGTTGACCTCATTGTCTGCTATGATGCGCAGAAGACCCCAATTCGTATGGTACACATCCTTCGCCTCCTCGCGACTGTACAGAGTGTTGATCAATACTCCACAGCTCCAGCGTCTTGGCCGCACAGGCCGTAAACGGGACGGCATAGTCCACGTCCTTCTCTCGCAGGGCCGAGAGGAAAACAACATGAATACAGCCAAGGACACGTACAAGGCGGTTCAAAAAACCATTGTTCGTGGCGACCAGCTTGAGCTGTACGGCGATGTGGAGCGCTTGCTTCCAGATCACATCAAACCGCAGTGTCTGGAGAAAGAGATGGAGATTCAAGAGTATGTCCGAGAGGAAGGCAGGAAGAAACGCTCTGGGTCCAAGGAGCGTGATCTTCCGAAGGGCACGAAACGGAAACGCAATGACGACGTCTCTCGCAACATACCCGATGGAGCCAGCTCGGGGTTCATCAGTGTCGCAAAGCTGCTGGTCAAGGGCAGCAATAAGCGGACGAAGGTTGCGAGGGACTTCGACCAAGCAGGGGAAGACGATGACACTGATATGGAGATAGAGTCTGGACTCATCTGTCCTCCGCGTCGAGCTGCCTCTTCCACCACTTCCACCTCTTCCAAAGTCAAGTCCAACCTGCGGAGAACGGCTACCGAGGGCGACAAGAGGAAGAAGAAAACCAAGACCAAAGTCGTGGCCCCCACAGCTAGTCAATTCCTATCGAAGGGAGTGGACGACGAAGACGACATGGAGATTGAACGTGGTAGCCTTCTCCCTCCTCCGCGGGAGTCGACTTCTGGAGGTCCCTCTTCCTCGCCTCGGCAATCGCGTTCGAAAAGTCCACCTGCGATTGTAGAAATCGACTCCGACTCTGATAGCCCACCACGTGAATTCTAGTTCATCATATCCGCTATAACATGATTAATTTCTCCACAGGCGCCTTTTCCTCCGCACATAGCAAATCTCCGGGGAACGCCGATATGGCGTGGCTACTGGACCAGGACGATGACATGGACATTGAAATCGTCAATTCTTCTCCTTCTTTTGACAAGCGCAGCAGAAGTAAAAGCGTCGATTCTTCTCCTTATTTCAAGAAGCGCAGCAGAATTAGTCTGTCCCCTTCACATTCAGACGATTCAGTATGCGTAGTGGTGGATGCCACGTCCTCCAAATCTGCGGGAAAACGCCGAGCCATGTCGCCTGTTGCTTTTGAGCCAGATGACTCCGTCGAACTGGTGGAACCTTTGGCCCCAAGAAATGCACAGGATTCTGACGAGTCAGTGGAACTCGTAACGGATGCCTCGCCAATCCACCACTCGAGTCCTGCCATTTGTCCTCCGAGAGGTCGAAGGCGCGATATGCCGCCACCAGCACTGCCTTCCCGGTTCTTGGTATCAAACTCGCCTCCCGAGCCGTCGTTCCCTGTGCGTGCACCGGGTAGGCTGGCTCGTGCTTCCAGGCTTATCGACGAGCCCGAGTCCCCCGCAATGGACTCACCGCCGCTCTCGCAACGCCGGCTACACCGTCGCGAGTCGTCGCCGGTACAGACGGGCCACCGTCGCCGGCAACCGCACAAACCTTCCTCCCGCCCACTAAACGCGTATGATATGGAAGCCATACACTCAGGGGACGAGGTTAGCGAGGGCTCCTCAGGCAGCGAGGTTGAGAGCGAGTCGGACCGACAATTCCTCCAAGCCTTGCCCGAGACACAGATGTCGCCCGGCTACGATCAGAGTTTTGCATATAGGCAAAGTTTGTTGACACAGGCACCGGGCGGAGGGCGGATCCCGAGCTTCGCCAACCGTCCCGTACGGAAAGGGATGTTTGGGGGTGGGCGAGGCGAAAGCTCGCGGCGCAGACCACAGGTTTCGAGTTCACCTCCGCGGGATCCTGGTGAAGAGGAATCGTATGACATTGGGAGTTTCGTAGTGGACGATGAGGAAATCTCGTTTCTTTCCAGCGAGGCATAATTCGAGTAGTAACATTTTTGCATGATTTTGCATGATTCTGTAGTTTTATCATTGTTTATGACGTCACGCGCCGAACATCCGCATTCTGCTCCTTCCAATCACACGCGTTTTGTCTCGCAGCCCATGTTGCGGCCGCCACCGATTTGTGCTAGACGCCGCCTTGGCTCTTCCAATAACAGGGCATATGCTACTGTATCGTCTCGCATTCCTAACCGTCCCATCCCGCGACCTGCACCCTCAAAGCTTGATGAAGTGCTCTTGACCTCTTTGGCGGCTTCGAAAGTTGGACTGCACGATCTCATAAAGCAATACGTCGAGAGATCTGGACGTGTTCTTGACCCTTCACTGCCCTACGAATCTCGCCCCAAGGACTGCCGTCGTGCGGCCTTCGATACCGGGGATTCGATTCTTATGATAGCTCACTGCGTCCACGATCCTCGAACGGGAGACCACGAAGTGACCGTGGCCTCTGGCTTTGCTCTCGCGGTTCCCGGAGAATCTGATGAAGGACCTTTCGTTTTGACTTGTGCTCACACGCTGGAAGAGGCAAGGACTCTGCGGGAATTAACACCGTACACTGACAGAGGTCGCAGATTCGGCGGTCCCGTTTACTTCTGGATGACGGTCATATTCAGGGATCTTCTGGCTCGTTCCTCGTCTCCGGAATGGGAGGATCATTGTCTGTCCATCCTGTCTCCAGCATTGTGTCCGCCATCCCTCGGTCGGATATTTTATTGATGCAGAGCGCATTTGGGCCCGTTCTTCCAACGCTGCCTATTTCACCTTATCCTCCACAGCGTAAAACTGCGATTCGGGCGCACTTTGTTACCCACGAGCGGCCCGAAGAGGACGGATGGACACCCTGGGTTGGTGGTACATGGAGCAAGTGGGTCCGCGGCACCGTGCTAGGATATAGGGACCTTGCCGGTCGAGAGACTGAGGTCAGGACTGCTCCTTCGACTTTCTGGTCTTCTGATATCATGCAGCCGGGAACTTATGATTCTCTCTCACATATGTTGTTTTCTCCGCTGCCTACACCCGGATCGAGCGGCGGACCCATAGTAGATGAAGAGAGCGGGGCGGTCGTCGGGGTTATGCTGGGGACAAGGATGGACAACCGTGTGGAAGGAGTGCGTGGATGGGGAGTTCCGTCTGAGACCGTTTTCGAAATGTTCAGCTTGCCAGGCTTGCGAAAGTAGTTCGGCATAGGAATGAAAATACGGAATTTAGAGGCGACCGCGGGAATTGCCGAGGATGAGCTGAGATGACGTAATTCCATTATCTTTGCAAGTTCGCTCTAACGGTCATGTCTGGAACTCACCACCCACCGAATGCTCCAATCCTTGTGTCGTTCCCGGACGCAGATGCAATTGTCGAGTCTCTCGCGGCCTTCATCGTGAAGGCACAGAAAGAATCCATCGACAAGAAAGGCAGATTCACTGTCGCGTTGTCTGGAGGCTCTCTTCCCAAGATGCTCAGAGGTCTCATCGGGAACAAGGGCGTCAAATGGGACAAGTGGTTAGTCTTCTAATTCAGTTGTGTCTCGCTTTTTTATGCATACGGATCTCCAGGCAAGTGTTCTATGCCGACGAACGCGTCGTACCACTGGATGACCCCGATTCCAATCACCTTGCGTGTACCAATCTCCTCTTTTCCAAAGTTCCCATCCCCACGGATAACATCCATGTTCTCGACATTTCTCTACTCTCCGACCTGGAGGAGCTTTCTGACGCGTACGAGAAAGAACTCATTCGTGAATTCGCGCAGAAGGATGCCGCCCGTTTTCCCGTATTCGACCTAATACTCCTCGGAATGGGTCCGGACGGGCACACAGCGTCTCTCTTTCCCGGGCACGAGCTGCTGGCTGAAGAAGATCGTTGGATCGCGTATCTAGAAGACTCCCCGAAACCTCCTCCGAACAGAATCACCTTCACCTACCCCGTTATAAACCACGCCACCCGCGTTGTGTTCGTTGCTGCAGGGAAAGAGAAGGTCGAGATCCTTAGCCACGTCTTGGACCATCCCGAAACTGGCTTGCCTGCGTCGCGAGTCAAGCCCGCGTTCCCGGGCCAGCTGTACTGGTTCGTCGACGACGCTGCGTCGGCTGCCGTCCAGTTTCCTCGCACTCCGTTTAAATTATAGACTATGAACTGACCAAGGACGAAGAGAAGAAAGAAAGAATTATCGAGTAGTACGATTACTGTATGGTGTATTTTGCTATTATGCGGATCTGAGACGTGATTTTTGCGTTGACTAATCTTCCCGTAGAACCAACGTAGAACAACTGTGTGTAACTTAAATCAGTTCCTATACTCCATCGACGCTTGCCGAAAACTGTAGGCTACTGTAGGCTCCGAATATGTAAGCAGGCTCGCGTAGATCTCTTCTAACAAACGCACACAAAACAATCTACGAATTACCATTTTGGTATGCACTCGAAATCCACGCTTCCTTCCTGCCATGATCAAGTACATCCTCTTATTCTCGAGGCAAGGCAAGGAGGAGACCACAGCTGATCTTTGAGCTATTAATTAACGGCTTCATCAAGGCAAGCTCCGCCTTGCGAAGTGGTTCTCTACAATTCACTCAAAGACCAAGGCGCGTATCATCAAGGACCTCACACAGCAAGTCCTCGCGCGCCGGCCGCGAACGTGCAATGTGCTAGAGTCAGTGGTCGTTTTCACACGTCGTCGAAGGAGGCTCTGAAATCGTTCACCTTGCCCTCGACAGATACAAAGGTCGGTCCTCGCGTCGACTGAGCTCCGACGTCGACCTTCAGGCTGACGACGGTGGCAAGACGACAGAATAATATACCGTCGTTACGCTTCGCTCTTCTTCGTCTGTGGAATTGAGGCCGCGGACAATGAGCTGATCACGTTAGAAATCATCCACCGATATGTGGAAGTTCTCGACCGATACTTTGGGAATGTGAGTGTCGTTTGCTTTCTTTCGCGCTACGATTCACAGCGAAACAGGTAACGGAATTGGATCTGTAGGAATTTGGTTCTTTCGTTTAGGCTCTGCTGACGATCTGCGAAGGATATTCAACTTCCAGAAAGCCTATGCTGTAGGTTCTTGCAACGCTTGAACTGACTGCCTATTGACCGAACTAGGTTCTGGATGAACTGATCATTGCCGGGGAATTCCAAGAGTCTTCCAAATCGGCTGCGCTGAGATTAGTCTCCGGTTGGTCTCCGTGCCTTACTTCACTTCCGGGATATTTATATAGTATACCTACAGAATCAGAGATATGGGAGGAGAACGAGCACATACACAGCGAGCTCGCCAAGGCGTTTCTTTGACAGATTAGGAAGTTATGTATTTGTAGTCTATTCCGTTACTGGGACACTCCAGACACTGGGGATGGTACCCCACTGCCTTCCTACCAGCTCCGTCCATAGCGGTCGAGACACGGGACCCATTCCGTCCTCGCCTGTGGGGATAGGAATATCCTCGCCCATGTACCCAATTCTATCCACCGGACTGATAACAGCGGCCGTGCCTGAAAAAAAGCAAGTCAGAGTGGGAGAGACGAAGAGAAGAAGAAAAGCGAACCGGCTCCAAACATCTCGACGAGTCGCCCTGCCGCCGAGGCCGCCTTTACCTCCTTCATTGTCACCGACCGCTCGGTGACAATGAGTTTTTCAGGGAGGTTGGGAAGACGTTTCTGGCCAGAGATGTGCTCGCGTGCCAATGCCAAAACAGAGTCCCGCGTAACACCAGGCAGGATCATGCCGTCCAGCGGTGGGGTAACGAGTTCAGTAGCTGCGATTTTCACGGTAAATGGGGAAACTGTTGTGAATAGTAAAACAAACATACATCCATCCTCCGTCTTGAAAACGACAAACATGTTCATGGTGCCAACCTTTCACCCAATTGAGTGTCAGCTCGGGGTAGCATATTCAGCAAATACCTCGGTGAGATTATGCTCTTCGCCGTGCAACCAGAGATTCTGAGAGTAGCCCAGAGCCGCTGCGGATTTTTGAGGGAGCACTCCCGGGGCGTAATTCACCCCAAGTTTGAATGCACCGGTTCCTATGGGAATTAAGTATACCAGACCTTCGGCTGCCCTGCTACAATCGCACCTCCGGGGGAAGCACGGACGAATTCAGTCGTCCCATACAACGCGACCGGCTTAAAGCCGGAAGCATAATAGGGACCTACAGGGCTCAAGATAACGAACAGGAGCGCCTCGTTGGGTGGGCCCACACCGATGGCTTTTTGGGTCCCAACTGTGTTCGTGTATGAGCCATACGGATAGTCGAACCCAATTAATGCAATGCTCACTCATCGTCGGACGCACGTACAAGCTGTGGCCGGGCTCCTTGGGGACCCAGTGCTTATCGGTGCGGATAAGCTCCTTGATGAGGTCGAGCAGCGCGTTGCCGTTAAAGGTCTACGGCACGCAATGAGAAATTTAACGCGTTCACCGCGCATATGTACATACCGGCAATGCGATGCGGCGCGCGCTGTTGTTCATGCGCTTCATGTTCATGTCGGGCCGGAAGAGAGTGACGTTGCCGTGCTCGTCGCGGTACGCCTTCATGCCCTCGAAGATGGTCTGTGCGTAGTGCAGCACCGACGCACTCGGCTCCATCTGGAACGGCCCATCTGCAGACGGGCGGGCAGGTCAGCGCAGAACGCTGATAGCGGAGGTTGAGGGACGGACAGGGTTTTATTTCGGGCGTGCCCCAGCCAGATACAGCATTCCACGGGATGGTAAGCATATGGTCCGTCTGCGATGGTCAGATCATCATTAGGATGAGGGCAGCCGCGAACTGACAAAGGTGTGACCGAATAAAAGGGTGTCGGACGGAGGAGGCGTCGCCAGGTTGGGATTCCGGGTGATTTTGAGACGGCTGGGCTTGAGGGACGCTAAACTGGAGTACAGGGGGCATGCAAAAATGTACGGACCTGTATATCGGGGGTGGCGGCCATGAGCTCGCCGGTCATGGGGTCCGTAACACCATCTTTCGTCGAGATGAGCCGGCGCAGGGCCCAGCGCGTAGCGGGCAGCGGCTGCCGGCGCAGAGAACGGAGGATGGTGCTGGACATGAATAGAGTCAGGTCCGCCCGTTGATCGGCCGAAATTTGCGAAAATTAACGCGAAACATAACGCTTGGGTCACGTCACGATGCAATTAATACTAATAAGATTTATCTAATTCGTCACTGGCCCGTAGATCTACGCTTCTGCAGCCTGTGCCCACCAGGAAGGGGCGGCAGTTCATGACTGGCAACTGCACCAGGCGCAAGGTCTCGCGAGCGCCCGCGCCCTGTGTCTCCCACGATGCCAGTCAATGGATCTGGGCGCCATTGCTGAGGGATCTGGGGAACAGGCGGGGTTGAGAGAGGCGATGGTGAGTTTGAATAGTCGCGGTTTTTGTACACGACAGGCGGGTGGGCGGCGCGTTGGGGTGAGGCAGATGGAGATGAGCTGACTGTACGCGCGCGCGGTTGCGGTGGTTGCGCAAGGCTCGACTGTGACATAGGTCTGTGCAGCTCAGCTATGGGCCGCATTAGTGACGTGAATGCACGAAAAAGCGAAGACATACAGCTGCTAAATGATCTGCGCTGGGGTCTGGGCATTGGGTGGTTGCCTTCTGAGCGCACTGCTGCAGGGGCCCATTGATCCACGACGCTCAAACGGGAAGAGTTGTCGTGGATGGACGTGCGGTCATTAAAGGCGAGGGGGGCCGGCATGATGATCTCGACCTGGCTGAGGGGGCCGTGAGGCGTGCCCCGAATGTTGTGGCGACTGTGTCGAGATATGGCAGAATTGCTGTTTGAGCCCATGGAGAGGGGTCGCGGGCGGCTGGGCCCCGAAGAGGACGAGGCTGAGCGAGACTGGCGCGCAGGGGGGAACGGCGAGTCAGTGGCGGACGCGGGATGGGGGGACCAGGATGCGGGATCGGTTTCGGCGGTGGATAGGGAGGTGCGGCTGGTGTCGAATTGAGGGAGTTGTAATGCGGGCACCATCGGAACGGTCCCAGAAAGGTGGGAGATGTCCTCCGAAGGGGACTCGGTTGTGTTAAGGCTGCTCTGGCGTCGGAAGGGGCTGCCTCCGCGACTGTCTGGAGGCAGCAAGGACAAATTGCTGCCCCTGGGCGTCCCTGACGGCGCCGAGAGATAGCTAGAGTCATACCATGTAGCTGGGCGGGAGGCTACATGGACTGTCTGCTGCTCGCGGTAACGAGCGAGCTCCTGCTTTGGGGGGAGAGGGGCGGGCTTCTCTGGGCGACGGAGGAGACAGCAGAGGAAGAGGGAGAGGAGGAGGACGCCGCCCACGGAGCCAGCTACAGCAGCAATAAGGAGGGTGGTGTGGGCGGACAGAGGCATCATTAACGAGCGACGAAGCGGCGACGGCCAACCGCGTTGTCCAAATCTTGATCGACGTCGGTACGGGCTTTTTTCTCACGTACAAACATGCTCGTTTATACGATCGATATCTGATCGACGTTTCTATTCTAATTGCAAAAGAGCTGTCTATTTATTCAGCACACCCTGTTAACTTGTGACAAGGAGGCGACAGTCGTTGCAATTGGACTCTCAGAGGGGTTCAAACGCCCTTTTTTTTCAGAGTCGTCTGAATCATAATCGCCGTCAGAGATGTCGCGGGTCGGGCAAAGTTTCGTTGTATGTAAGCTTGGCGACACAGACCGCATGCCCAGTTTTCGCGTTTTTATTTTGTATTTGCAAAAAACGGACTTGGAAAATCTCACCAAGAAAAGGCGAGCCCCGAGTCGCGAAAAAAGGGACCGCGCGTTTTTGTCGTGAAAATGATGCCAAGTCCGTTTTTCCAAGAGCACAGACCGCATCAAATCGGACAAGTCCACGCTTTGTTTTCGGCCGACGGCATTTGGTTTTCCACCGTTTTTCAGCCATTTGGTACTGCTACAGACCATTCTACACTCTGTATGATACTATATAATGATTTTGCGTATGATAGCGGTCCGATAATGCACGGAAAAGCTTTCGAGGGAACTTTTCGACTCGCGGGCGGGGTTCGGGGCTAGCCACAGCGAAATGCAGTATACTGTGATGTATCCAACTGTATCCAACAGCCGGCGCGCTCCTGCACGTCTCACAGGGTGTCTATAACAGGCCCCGAAAGTCGCCAGCGCTCATGGTTCGTCGCCCGCCGTGATGCGCCCGAAGTCGCGTCAAACTTGACGCCATGAAGAAACACACACTTGTAATCCCAACCAGCCGCCCGAATCACTCCAACAATAGGCGTAGATACGTGTAGGATCCTCCGAAATCATACGAATGTCGAATATTCGTCGGTTGCACCTCCAGTGGCGCCATTACGCGTCATTTTGGGCTTGTTCTCACGCTGAACGCGTCCGAATCTGTGTCCTGCAGGTGGTGGGTGTGGTGGGAGGGGTTTAGACTGTGTCCCAGAGGTGTATAGAGGCCTAATTGCGTGGAAGAAGAAAGTGAAAAGTGAAAATCGGACGATTATCGGCCGAAAACAAAGCGTGGACTTGTTGGCAACCGTAATCGGGTCTCTGAGCCGACCGGTGCACGTGCCGGCGGGACACGGTTGGCTCTTGCCATAATGTGCAACATACTTATTACTCGCTGCAAGAGCATGTGTCGCATTACCTCAATCCTGTGGTCTGTCTATTCATTCCAGGCCAAGCTTGATGAGCACGCCTGGCAACTGCTGTACAAAAAGATCATCAAGATCTTCTCCCGCTCAAGCAAGCGCTCAAGACCTTTCGACCTCGCTGTCCTCGGGCAGTCCTCGGGCGGTTCTGTATGCTCGCTTCTGCACGCGTCTGCAAAAAGTTGCGCTCACCATTCGCGTTCCTTGACCAGTGACAGACGGTCAATTGGATGGAATACTACGCGCCGTGACCGTGTCTTATCTACAGTTCCACAGCGCTGTACAGTGCCGCGCCCGAGCCCTCCATTCTTCGCCGCCCGTACAAGATCAACGTAACGCCGCGTTCAAGCGCTACGCCAGCGGCGCTGCCCTCTCCCTCCCTGTCCTCTTGCCGCCTCAAGTGTCTCTCTTTGACTGCACATGAGTGGACCGCGTCCTCGCGATTCACCAGTAGATTGTATGCCTCCACCAGCTGCACGGTTCCATTGCTATTATCGAGCCCAGACCTCCAGTCAAATGTATTCTAAGTATGTACCGGTCAACCTTCGAAAAATTAAAGATATACAGGATATATAAGAGTAACAGGGTATACCTATCAGCTTTCGACTATCAGCCATTCGGTGTCAGATCCACGGCCTTCGCCGCTGGAGAGGGTGTCCCATCCTTCGTCCGCGTCGGAAGTTCCCCCTCCTCCGCATCCCCGTTTCCCGACACCGACGACTGAGAGGTCGAGTCGGCCCCGTTGGCATCCGAACCATCGCGCCAGGTCAAGACCGTCTGATGTCGCGAGCGCATGTTTTCGTAGAATTCATTCGCTTCGTTCATCTTGTTAGCTTCGGCCTGCTTGGCGTCCAGCCAGCGCTGAAGGAGTTTGGCATTGTCTTTCGTCAGCGTTTGATTCCGCTCTTCAATTTGCCCAAGCTCAAGCTGCAGCGTGCTAATCTCGTCATGAAGAATCTATACGGCTGTGTGAGCCAGCTCTTGAGAAATATGTCCGCCCTCACCTGCACCGTCCGATCCTTCTCGGCCATGAGCTCGCTGTGCTGATCAACCTTGCGGCGAAGGACTGCAATCTCGTCTCTAGTCTTTCTCAGACTCTCCGAGTCGACCCTCGACAACTCCTCCTTTTCTCGGAGTGTCTCGTTCATGGATAACAGTCGCTGAGCATTTTGCCCTTGAGTTTTGTACACAGTCGCCAGTTCGTCCCTTAGAGATGAGATTTGGGACTCTAGCGAGGCCATGTACGCTGCTCGAACCGGATTGCTGCGACCGACGCGAAAAAAATGAGAACGCGGCACGAGCATCAGGACACGAGCCTTACTCTTCACCCCCAGCGGAGGCGGCGCCGGAGGGACCGGACGGCCCAGGACCTGCACGAACCGAGCCCACCGCACGCAGAAGTGATGCATTGCGTTCCTTCAAGAGCTTTGTCTGCTGGGCCAGCTTGCGGTCTGAAAGCGAGAGGATGAGTGCAGTCTTCACACGTGTTGGGGGTTGCGCGTACACTGCTCGATGATGGGCGAAAAGGCCGACTCGCGAGCATTCCGTTCTGCCAGACGCAATCGCAGGAGCTCTTGCCAGGACGGCTCGGCCATTGCTCGTTCGAGTCCAAGTCCAAGCACCGATTCGGATGGCCTGATGGAGTTGGTGTCTGTTGTCCTGCGTCACCCATTGCTGTTATCATCTTGTTCTCTACCTCTTCACCATGGGTCGCGTCTTACTCAAGGTATAGTGATTTCTATCTCCAGCACCGGCGAATCTACTTACGCTACCAAGGTCATAATTCTCGGCGACAGCGGGTTCGTCAATAGCTCTATGACCTGTCTCCTGACAGTACAACTCTACACAGCGTCGGGAAGACCTCCCTCATGAACCAATATGTAAACAAACGATTCAGCAACCAGTACAAGGCAACCATTGGCGCCGACTTGTTTGTCCATCGTTCTTGCATGCGGCGATTCAGCTCATTTGCCACAGCTTGACAAAGGAAGTTATGGTTGACGACCGCCTGGTCACCATGCAGGTCCGCTCTTCTGGCGCACCCCTGTCATTATTGGACTAAATCTCGGGCAGTTGTGGGACACCGCCGGGCAGGAACGTTTCCAATCTCTGGGTGTGGCCTTTTACCGAGGGGCCGATTGCTGTGTGCTTGTATACGACGTCAACAGCGCAAAGTCTTTCGAAACGTTAGACAGCTGGCGGGACGAGTTCCTTATTCAGGCCAGCCCGCACGACCCGGAGAACTTCCCCTTCGTTGTATTGGGGAACAAGATTGATGTTGAGGAGAACAAGCGGCAGGTGCGAGGTCCCGAGTTTATTCATCCGTTGCGGCGCTGACGGCGTGCGCAGGTAACACAGAAGCGCGCAATGACATGGTGCCAATCCAAGGGCAACATCCCTTACTTTGAGACGTCAGCCAAGGAGGCTATCAACGTCGAGCAGGCGTTCCAAACTGTAGCCAAGAATGCGCTGCAACAGGAGCAGGAAGAATCCCTGTCAGACTCCGTTCCCGTACTCAACTTGAATAACCGTTCTGACCGATCCTCGCTCAACAGGTATGTTGACTACCCAGATCCTATTCAACTAGACTCTGAGAGCTCGCAAAGCTACGGCTGCAACTGCTGAGCGGCGGGGAGGGTGCGAATTTACATGCCTACACCTATAGTTTACCTCGATCCAATGCCATTCGTAATGCCTTGCTTGCATGTCCGCTCGTTTATACCTGAATGTGATCATTCACAAACAGAATTTATTCTGTATTGTGTACAGGGTACCAAAAATGTCCGGCAAATCGGCTTATATAATCACTCGATGACGAAATTTACATGTGACGTAGAGATCATGACTCGGTCTGAACGGTCCGGGTTCATCTTCATTCTTCAACTCAACTTCAACCTGAACAGCTTGTCGGTGGGTGAGAACAACTGGGGAGATTTGGGGGAAATTATTGGACTAGTGGGTAATAATAAAACACTTTTCTGCTGTCCTGGTCATTGCGGTGACCACAGATATCCCGTCCAAAATGCCGTTGTCCATCTGCAAAGTTTTCGGTAAGTTGTGTTCCCTTTACCCCTTCATTTTGAACCGCTTCTGTCAGGAAAGACCGACCCTTGACGTAGCTCTAAGGACTACAAGCCCAAGCACTATTTCGAATGGCAACAAATTATCTGTCCCCAGGAATGATGAACGTCCCCGTACTTAACTGTTGCGTTCGACTTCCCCGCGGACCGCCCCTTATTTAAAAAATTAAGGACTTTTGATCTCTTCCTTACCGATTGAGTCTACGAGACCCGAAGCTAGACTCTATGATACCCCTCAAGAATCACCATTTAAAAAAAATCACACTTACTAGATTCATGCCGCCCGCTCAACCAATGATATTGGAATTGGTTGAACAGAGACCTAATGGTCCAAGCTGTTTGTGACCCGCCGCTTGCCGGCCTACCCAAATCATACCAAAAATGACCCCGAATCGGCTTATATAATCACTCGATGAAGAAACTCCATGTGACATAGAGATCGTGACTCGGTCTGAACGGTCCGGGTTTTGCTTCATTCTTCACCGACCTGAACAGTTTGTCGGTGGGTGAGAACAACTGGGGAAATTAGTGGACTACTTAATGGGTAATAATCAAAAACACTTTTCTGCTGTCCTGGCAATGTCCTGGTCATGGCGGTGACCACAGATATCCCGTCCAAAATGCCGTCGCCATCCGCAAAGTTTGCGGTAAGTTGCGTCCCGTTTACCCCTCTGTCAGGGACGACCGCGTAGCTCGAAAGACTACAGGCCCAAGCACTATTTCGAATGGCAATAAATTATTCGTGCCCGGGAATGATGAACTTTCCCGTAACTGTTGCATTCGACTTTCCCGCAGACCGCCCTTATTTAAAAAATCAAGGACTTTTGATCTCTTCCTTACCGATCGAGGCTACGAGACCCAAAACTACTACACTCTATGATACCCCTCAGTTAAAAAAAAATCACGCTTACTAGACTGCCGCCCACTCAACCAATGATATTGGAATTCGTTGAACGGTCCAAGCTGTTTGTGACCCGCCGCTTGCCGGCCTACCCAAATCATGATTTATTGTGGACCTGCGCTTGCGTGTGTGACTCTGCTTACAAATCCCAATCCCTTTTCATCTTGGCTCTTGCGGTACTCTGTTCTGCAGCCTCGTCCTGCCTCGTCGTCCAGGCCACTTTCATGATTTTTGACCCAGCGACTGGCATCCATCTCAAACCCTGGCTTGTCAGGACTCTCGAACCCATGTACATAGGTCCCCGTTCACGCATACAGAAATACTGACCATAGCATGCAGATGCGACGCTGAACCCGGAGCCCTCGCGGATTATATACTCGCGCTTTTGAAGCATAACGTTCCAGAAGCCGAGATGCGAAAGGAACTAACCCTCCAGCTGGACGAATTTCTCGAAAAAGGTTTGCCGCCACCTTCCCACTCTTGTTCCTCAAATTTAACGTGTATTCAAGCAGAGTGCCCGCCGTTCATCGAGACGCTTTTCACAGTTCTCCGCACCAAGTCGTATCTCCCATACGGAGCTTCCCCATCCTCCGCCTTCCCTCCCGGCTCTGCCGACACTGGGATCCCGATTCCGCTGGGCATCCACTCGAGTTCCGTATCTCCAGACCGGACACGCAAACGAAGTTTCGACAACGATGAGCGGGATGGCCGGCCACCAGCAAAAGGACCTCGTTTGAGCAGCGAAGGCCAATTTTCGCGTTATTCAAACGGCAGGGGAGGCGGGCCCGACCGATCTACCGGCGGATGGGGGGCACGTGTGGAACGTCCGCCAGTCGGCGGTGGCTACCGGGACTCGATGAGTTCGGGTGCCATGGGCGTGAACGGCGGTCAGATGAATGGCAGACGGCCCCAACCGTACTTGCCGCCTGATCAGAAGCGAGGGATATGCAGAGACTACCACAGTGCGCAACGGTCTTCTTCCTATCGTTCTCTACTGACTTGTTTCTAGATAATGGATACTGCTCCCGTGGCGCTTACTGCAAGTTCAGCCATGGGGACGACGCAGTCGTGCCGGGACAACTTTTCCCTATGAATGGTGGTGGCGGCATGCCGTTCATGCCTATGTTTCCCCAAGGCGGCGTCCCATTTGGAATGAATGGAGGGGCTGGCCCGGCATACGACCCTCATGAAGCGCGCATGGATATGCGGCCCCCGACCAATGGCGCTGTCCGCCCGCAGCCCCGCGCACCTCTCATTGCTCGGGCCCAGCAGGAAGGCCCAAGTCGGATGGCTCGTTCTGGCGAGCTTCCTGTTATCCAGGACCTGACGCCCCCAGTCCACGATGCGCCAAGTTCACCGGTGATAGACCCTCAGCGTCAGCCTCCACCCCATCTCCCTCTACAGTCACCGCACGCACAAATGAACAATCTGCCTCCCGACAACTATAACGGTTACGGCTCTGGCAGGAACGGAATGAGTGGTCAGCACATGAACGGCACCCCTGCGATACATCCATCGCAAATGGATGTCGACATGCCGAATCCCATGGATATGGGTGGACCCGTGAATCATCATCATTCTTCCCCCGGTGGCTTCCGAGGCGGGCGTGGCGGCCCTCGAGGGAAGGGTGTATTCAACGGCGAAGTCCACAAATTCAACCCGGAACGCAGAAACGACAAGACGTTGGTGGTGGAAAAGATCCCGGAAGATAAACTCAGCCTGGAGCACGTCAATGACTGGTTCAAACGTTTCGGGACTGTAACAAATGTTGCCATCGACAGTTCCAGCGCAAAAGCGCTGGTCAGCTTCTCCAACCACGAGGAGGCTCATGCTGCGTGGAAATCGGAAGACGCTGTCTTTAACAACCGTTTTGTCAAGCTATTTTGGCATCGTCCGATGGAAGGGCACGGCCAAGTCGGTTCGCGGATGCTCGCCGCCTCTGCACCGGTGGTCGCCAACATCGTCACGAAGCCTGACCCCGGACCTACTACACCTGCTGCACCGGTTTCTTCGCGGCCTGTTACCTCCACACCCGCGCGAAAGGCTCCGTCAGCAACCTCAACGGCACTTGCTGCAAAGCAACAGCTACTTGAGAAACAAATCGCTGAGCAGAAAGCGCTAATGGCTTCCCTGTCCACTGCGTCTCCCGAGGAGAAAAAGGAGATCATGGGTCGGCTTCGGAAGTTGGGAGAAGAAATGGCTCCCGTGGCGCCTGTGGCTGTCACAGTCAAGGAGGATCCGGAGAAAAAGGAGCGCGAACGGTTGGACAAGGAGCTTGAATTACATAGTGCTACGGTCAAAGTGGAGGAAGAAGAAAGCACAGATGACTTGAAAGCCAAGCTTGAACGGCTCAAGGCCGAGGTATGGGTTTGCGTGTATCCCAGCTGGTTCCTTACTTATGCCTTGGTCTCATAGGCTGCAAGTCTCGGCTTGTCTGAGAATGGCGTAGAAAACTCTTGGGGCGGCTCTTACCGCCCGTATCGCGGCCGCGGCAGAGGCTCCCGAAGCTACTATCGTGGTGCGGGTGCCGCGCGCGGTGGACCACCGCGAGCCAGCATGAAGCTTGACAACCGCCCCAAGAAACTCATCGTTAAAGGCACCAAGGAGGACAGTACTCAGGCTGTCCGTGACTGGTACGAGGTCAGTGCGCTCGTTTTGTCCGTTTCCGTCGGTCGTACGTTCTAACGATATTGCAGACGACGGGCCAGTTGGAGTCGCTGACGACGGTCGACAACGGGGATATCGTAGTAACGTTCCGGACGCGAAGCGGAGCGGAGCAGGTGTGTCTTATTGGTCGATAGCATTAGCCATTTATTCATTTTCCCCAGGGGTTGGCTAAAGGGCAAAATATCTCACTGGTCGGCCCTGTACAGGTCGCCTGGCACACCGGGCCCGTTGTCGGCTCAACTGCGACGTCCGCGTCCACCCCGCACAAAGGGGACACCGACATTGACGTTGACAGTGCCCCGCAACCTGTTGAATTGCATTCGCAGGATGCTCCTCATTCACCTGGAGGCCTCGTTCAGGAGGAGGAGGTCGCAAGCGGGTGGGGCGATGGAGACGAGGATGGCATGGGCATGCTCTGATTTGTGACTGTAACCTCTTTGCGTTTCTATTTTGTAGCCTCCCTTCGAGAAACTGCTGTCTGAGTGGGCCATAGATCTCATACTATGGCTACGCATGCGAGCGAGCAACTGAAAGTGCAAGAGAACTGAACAAATTCCCTCGTCTAAATCGTCAAGGAACGTCGATGAGAAAGAATAACATATAACCATCTACTCTACCAGTAGCTCAGGAAATAGTGTTCCGATAATACAGTCGAGAAGCATCATCACAAGGTGCACATTGCACTCGCGGCTCGTAAGTGGGTCGAGCGCCGCTGCCAGCGTCTCTGTCGGATCAGAGCCCAAAACCAGAGGCAGGACGTGTGTTTCCACTGCGAGGAGTTATACTTGATGAAAGGATGAGAAAAAGAATAACACACCCCAGGGAGACTTGCCCCGGTATGAGAGGAGCCGGGCGCGCATTTGGGCCTGCTCCTCGGGAGTCGGGTCGACGGGGGGCGGGGCAGGATATCCGTTCGGGAATAAAGTGCGCTTTGCGTTGCGCGCCGTTGTCAGGAGCAGCTTGGGCGAGAGTGCCTGCGTGAGGAGGTACGGGAGCAGACTATGGAAGCATCGTTACAAAAATAATGAATCATGATCGTGCACAGAACTGACCGGTCGAGAAACGGCGCGAAGAACACAAGTAGGAGGGAGAGGGTGTGAGTGATTGAGGAGGAGGCCATGCGAGTGGGCGTCGTAAATATTTCGGAGACGAGCGTGAGCGAGGGCAGAGCGTAATCATTAGACATGGTGTCGGAAGGTATAACTGGGGGCGGGGAGGTATCGGGCGCCGCGGCCCACGAAGAGACCGACGAGGACGCAGATATAGAGGGTGACACAGGGGATGTAGGGATGGGGATTGAGGTCGGGGAGCGGGGCCGGGGGAATGGCGAGGAGACGCGCCGCACTTGCTGTGGTCGTAATGGGGTCTGGTTGACACGTTTTATTGTGCCTACTGCCTGCTTATATGCATGGATCATGGCGAGGCATGCACCAGATAGCGCCTGGATGGCAGAGAGGACAACCACAATAAGTGTATGGAAGGAGAACGCCGACGCAGGCGGCGATGAAGGCCGTGACTGTGTACACGCCTTTGAGTTGAGAGAAGTGAGGACCCCTCAGGACAACTCACCTTTGTGAGGACGACGTCCTCCTCGCCAAGGAGATCGAGGATGGTCTTCTGGATAAACCAGGGCTGTGTTATCTTGGGCAAGACGTCGTTGAGGAGGATTTTGAGGACAATTTCGCGAATGACGAAACGCTGAGTTTCAGGGGCATAGTCCTCCTCGGGGAGACATGCCTTGAGGATGTGATCCACTATCTGGCGCATGTAATCTGGGTCGATTGTGCCATCAGACGAGACAGCCATGTGAGGCTGGAGGCCATGGAAGAGAACGGGAAGGGAAAGTGCACCACCGCTGGCGTAAGAGGTGGAAAGCTTGGAAGCGGCGTTACGGTAGTCGCGGTAGTGCTGGGTGAGGATCAGAGGGACGTCGCGGAAAACGAGGGGGGCGAAATCTGCGTCTTGTACGCGTGCCTCAAGGGCGCGGACGACATGGGTGAGAATCCGGGTGATGTCTGGGAGAAACTCCTTGTCGTAACGAGTAATCTTGGTCCACCAGGGATTGACAAAGGCGCGCAGAGCAAGAGCCACAACGTCGTATACCTCTGCGGTGAGCTCTGGGGGCGTCGTGGGGGCTGCAAAGAGCGGAGGGAGATCGTTGGACGGCCAGGCGGGGAAGAGGAGGCGTTTAGACAACGACGCCTTTCCCAACGCGCTCTTGGTCGACGTGAATGAGGGTGCCATGAAGCGAAAGTCCCTTGAGAGCACCTATCTATTTAACGCGAACGACGGCCATCCAAATTTCGGCCGTGACCGTCGAGACTCGAGACTCGAGGCCGATTCGGGGTCACGTTTTCCATGGCCCTTTGACGCGAAATTCGCGCGAAGGTCGTGCAATCCAGCTCGATTATGTTCCTAATTATTATCGATATTACGGGGTATGTATTTTACAGTAATGCGGATATACAGGTTGAGCTTTGTGCGCCCGACGCCCTATCACCAAAGTGCTCGGACACCAGAAGCCTTCCACCCTTGCGCCCGAGCCTCCCAATATCCCCCAGTATATTGCCACTCATCCCCGACTTGTTTGAACCATCTTGGCTCGACGTCTTGGCCATTCCGACGTCGTTCTCGCTGAGCTTCCTCAACCCGGGTCTTCTGCTCCTCAGCAACTTCGAGGTTGCCGTTCTCCAACGCCCTGACATCAGGTCGGCGGCGGGAATCCGTCGGCGGTAGTTTCCCGTCGATATCGCTGGTTATTTCATTCAGGGTGATGCCAAAGGACGTGAAGCCGTAATATTCGTGCGTATCCTTGGGGTATGTTGATATTTTCCATAAAATGCGGAAGGTGGACCCATCGAGGGTTTGGGACATCTGTTCATCCCATTTCCCTTCCAGCTGTGTGACGACGTCACCAGAGGGTGAGTGAAGAGTCCCAGACACCATGTTGGAAGCTCCCCAGTATCCACTGGGTTTGAATTCTACGACACATCGGGCATGGGTGTGCGTGTTTTCAATGGACATCTTGCCAACATGCTCCAAGTACTTGGTCCCAACCATGAGATTCCTCATGAAGGACGAAGGTTTCTTCCTGGCTCAGGTCTCAGGATTGCGATGGGTCGGAGAAACTGCAGCTCTTACCACTCAAACTGATCATCTCCGATTTTGAGGTAGGTCGTCCCGAGAGGTATGACTTCCAGGCTCTTCCCTGGATGAGATGTGAACCGACAGGAAAACGGTACATAGTGCCAACGTACCCCAGAACTTTGTTTTGCCCGCGGAGGTCGCAGTTAACTCCCAATTTGGGCCCTCGGCGTGGTACGCCATCTCAAGGGGATTATGTCGGACTTTTTCGGCGATGAATTTCATCCGAACGTCTTCGAAAGTTTCCCCCAGCATGGGATTGCTATTGAGGGATCAGAAAAACAAGAAGCGGCCCGACAGAGACATCGGTCAACTCACAAGCCTTTGCGGCCTGACCGGTGCCTTGTGTGGGCGTAACTGGACACTGCGAATGTTGCGACATAGCAAAGCCTTTCGATTGGATCCTCTGCAGCTGCAGCAAGATTCAATAAATCGTAATACTCTACTTCTTCCGCTGCTCGCTGGAGCAATGTTAACGGCTCATTGAACGTGAGGGGGAATTGGATGGTTGAAAGATCCTAAGACAGGTGAGGCGCAGCCAGGAGGCGGATGAAAACAATTCACCTTGCCGACGTTCTTCTTCAATATGGCAAAGAGGCTACCTTCATCACCGACAGGAGCAGCGGGAAGACGAGTTCGTCTATTAACCTCGACCACAGGATCGGCGGTCGTCACAAATGAGGATGGCTCCCCCGCGACATCTGTGTCAACACTGGAGTGTCCCAGACTACTCCTACTATCATCGTCACCCATGATCTTGCTTGGTTGCCGAGAGTCGAGTGCTGGCGGAATGTCGAGAACGAATTCTTCGGCACCGTCGCTGTCGGCGTCGAACCATTCGTTGACGCTTTCGCTTGTGGTCGTGGTCAAGATGGACGTGCGCTTGCGGGAGTGGGGTGTGGAAAAGCTGGGAGACGGAGAATTAGCTTGAGGTGTGAGACTCTCCTCTTCCTCGGCAGTCATGGGAAGGGGAGAGCCGCGCCGAGTTTGGCTTGCGTCCAAGACCGCCAATGAGTGAATAGACTTGAGGAGGGCTGCATGCTGTGTCTTGAGGGTCTCCAAAGCGTCATGTACACGTTGCGCCGGAGATTTTTCCAGAATCTCAGGTTCAACATCTTGGATTCCCGAATGCGAAGCTGGCTAGGATGTTAAGACGACCTTTTGCGCGATAGAATCGGGGAACTTGCATCTTTTGAACAAGCCAAACCTTGCGGGCTTGTCTTTCTCGCCTTTCGATTTCTCTTTCTCGTTCTTCAGCTTCGGCGACCTCTTTGGAGACAGCGCGTCATGGGACAGAGCCTGAATCCCCTCTTCTAGCTGAACTAGTGTCTAGCGCTAGAGTGAGCATGGATGGAGTGCTGTAAGATCGTACGCACCGAAGCCATTTCCTCCAAGACGGCCCCGGATTTGTTGACGTTTATACTCCCATGTCGTGTCAGTCTCATACTCAACGATTTACGTGACTCTGGTCCAGGACCGATGAACCTCCTGCGTTCCGAAAGCACATCAGATGCATGAAAGCAAACGTTTGGCTCGCATATATCGACCTGAAGGCGGCCATCCATTGGTCAAAGTCTTCTGTGCTTAGGCATTTGATGTGAAAGGTGGTATTAGAGTCTATGTGGATATCTTTGCGCCCCGGCGCGGTCGAAATGGCGGAGTGATGCAGCGACACTTGGTCGCGCACTGGCAGACCACGATCGAAGGCGTAGGTAAGGATGCCGGATTGATAAAGAGTGAAGTAGCGGCGCGCAAAGCCTGTAGTTCAGGTCAATGACAGCGAGTGAAAGGGAGAGGGGTGGTCGAACCCTGCATCTTCTTCCGGCGCTTCTTGAGAACCCATCCCTCACGAAGCACAACGGATGCGGGCAGTCCGAACGCTACAGACGCCCCGACCACCGAATTGGTCGAGGTATGCATTCAGAGTGAGTGGAAGAGACAGACAGAGCGTGTTGATGATCGGGTATTGTCACACCGCCCCCAACTGTCCCCAACTTGGAGGAATACGGATCGTATAGGATTCATGCAGCCGTACGGGAATACTCGGCGAGCGGGCGAGCGCGGACTGTCGAACCGCATCGGTCAGCTTATTTAAAAGGCTGACTACTCATTCGGCCCGAATCACCACTCTTTCCTCTTTACCCTCACTACCTCTTCCTCAATCATGGCTACGTATGTCCCCTCATCGCCCTGCATCGCGCACACTCACCCCTTCGCAGCGGAGATATCGGCCTCATTGGTCTCGCCGTCATGGTAGGAATCCGCCTATCCGACGCGATCGCCGCTCACCGTCCTCCAGGGCCAGAACCTGATCTTGAACATGAACGACAAGGGCTTCACTGTCGTTGCGTACAACCGGACGACCTCCAAGGTCGACGCGTTCCTTGCCAATGAAGCCAAAGGTAGTGATGCGCATCACCAAGCCAATAACCCTACCCTTGCTTACTACCCTACCTATTCCCCAAGGAACCAAGATCCAGGGCGCCCACTCCATCCCCGAGCTTATCTCCAAGCTCAAGAAGCCCCGCAAAATCATCTTGCTGGTCAAGGCTGGCTCGGCCGTAGATGATTTCATCGCCCAGCTTATCGAAGGCGGGCTGGAGCCGGGCGACATTGTCATCGATGGCGGCAACTCCCACTTCCCCGATTCCATCCGTCGCACGAAAGAGCTCGAGTCCAAGGGCTTCCTCTTTGTCGGCTCTGGTGTATCCGGAGGCGAGGAGGGCGCCCGGCACGGCCCGTCTCTCATGCCCGGTGGTTCCACGGCTGCGTGGCCCGCAATCAAGCCCATCTTCCAGAAGACCGCCGCTCAGGCCTACGGTGAGCCGTGCTGTGATTGGGTCGGAGAGACTGGCTCTGGCCACTATGTCAAGATGGTCCACAACGGCAAGTTAACCCGATATCCGCCTGGTTCACTGTGTAACTCGGCATTCCTTTCGTGCCTTAGGAATTGAATACGGCGACATGCAACTGATCGCCGAGGCCTACGATATTCTCAAGCGTGGGCTTGGTCTGTCGGAAGACGAGATCGCCGACATTTTCTTGAAGTGGAACAAGGGTGTCCTCGACTCTTTCCTCATCGACATCACCGCAAACATCCTCAAATTCAAGGATGATGATGGCGAACCGGTTGTCACCAAAATCCTCGACAAGGCTGGCCAGAAGGGTACCGGCAAATGGACTGCAATTGCCGCCCTCGATGCAGGCACTGCTGGTTTGTCTCTTTTCCTCTTATCTTGGTGTATTTTTCTAATCGCACCCTATCAGTCACTCTCATTGGTGAAGCCGTGTTTGCTCGTTGCTTGTCAGCGATCAAAGACGAGCGTGTACGGGCCAGCAAAGCCATCGACGGACCCAAGAAAGAGGTGTTCCGCGGCGACAAGCAGCTCTTTATCGACGATCTCGAGCAGGCACTGTACGCCTCCAAGATCATTTCCTACACGCAGGGTTTCATGTTGATGAGGGAGACTGCGAAGGAGGCAAGTCCGGCCCGGCACTGCGCACCGAGTGGTCGTATTAACCGGATGCACAGTACAACTGGAACTTGAACTACGCCGGCATTGCGAGCATGTGGCGTGGTGGTTGCATCATCAAGGTAGAATCGCGTCTGCCCCTACTCGCTGCGTTAACACTGCTTCGTCCAGAGTGTTTTCCTTAGCGACATCACTGCCGCGTATGTCAAGACCCCGCAGTTGGAGTCGCTCCTTTTCGATGACTTCTTCAACAAAGGTTTTTAACGGAAAGATCCTACCATCTTTTATCTGACCTAAATTTCAGCCATCCGCACCGCCCAACCGGGATGGAGGCGTGTCATTGCTCAGGCCGTTCTTTGGGGTATTCCGACACCCGCCTTCAGCACCGCTTTGGCCTTCTTTGATGGTTACAGAAGCGAGGTCGTACCCGCCAACCTTCTCCAGGCCCAGGTGCTCACATTCCACTTGTCCACCGTCGTTCTCGCTGCTAACCCCCGCACCAGCGTGACTACTTCGGTGCTCACACCTTCCGCGTGCTGCCCGGCAAGGAGAACTCCAAGTTCAAGCTCAACGAGGACATTCGTGCGTGTAATCTCCTTTGCCGACGTCCGTGTCTGATCCCTCTTAGACGTCAACTGGACTGGACGCGGCGGCAATGTTTCTGCATCCAGCTACAACACATAAAGTCGAGCGTGTCAGGAAAAGGCAATCTGGCCACCTCACTAGACTTCGTATTATGGAATTGTTAGAAAAATACGAGACGAGTGTATGTTTGTACAGTTTGCAGACGAAATTCAGAATCTGTTGTACTTCGGAATGTCGATCTGGAGATAAGAGACTGATAACACGAACACGCGACCCATTTTGGGAATACACGGCTCCGTCTCAAATCTCATGTACGGAAAGTTCACTGCGTGCCCGTGTCGTTAAACGTCCATGTGTGGAATTTTCCTGTGCGCTCGGCGCGCCCAAAACGACTCTCCTTCTCTTTCGGATCTCTGTGAACGTCTCAAACGTGTCAACGGTGCTCGGGGTTAGTACATTCGTTCGGGCCAAGTCCACACCATACAGCTACCACAGGCCCTGACGCGCAAGACACCCGGCAAGCAAGAGTGACTGCAGCTGGCTCCGACGACGTAGTTGTTTTGGATCTCTTTGCCTCCGAGTTACGGCTACGCGGCAGCGATCTTGTCGTGCAGCCTCACGAGCATGACCGAAGCATCTTCTGTTGGAACGGTGAAATATTCGATGGCATGGATGTCAGTCATGTCTCCACAGAGTCCGGCTTCTCTAAGCAAAAATCCTAGATCGCGAGAGAGGAAAACGATGGCGTGAAACTGTTCCAAACTCTGAGCACCCTTGACACTATCGAACAAGTGGCCAATCTGTTCGGCAGTGTAGAGGGCCCGTAAGCATCTTCTATCCTCGCGCTTTCTTGAAATAATTGCCCCTCTAGGTATGCATTCGTGTATTATCATGCATGGCTCCGTGCTCTCTGAATCGCACCCCTGCTGATTGGACGATTTTTAGGCTGCCTCTGAGCGCATATTCTTTGCGAGAGACCCTCTCGGCCGACGTTCGCTTCTAATTCACCAACCCAGCGCCAAGAACCCGTATTTTCTCCTGGCCTCTGCCTCTGTTGGGTCAGACCCGGCCTGTGAATTTCAAGAGCTTCACACAGAGTACACATACTGTCTGGAGCTTCGTGAATTCCTGAACTGCGGAGACGTAAGTGACTGTACTAGGGAAATTTGCGTCAATAACGTGCTTGTGGTAGATGACGAGCAATTTCGATTCTTGCATGACCAGTTTTCCACGGAGTTCTGCGAACGGCCTCTATGTGAGCGCATTCTTTTTTTGTTCTGTCGCTATCTTCACATTGACACTCCTAGAGCCAACTCAGCCGGGTGAACACGGCAATACCTCCGGATGATTGGCCTCTTATTGCCAACCTCGAAACTCCTGATTATCTGACTCAAGCAGTGAAAGACTTGATCGACCATTTAGATAGAAGTGTAGAGCTCCGGGTACGTGATATACCTCCGTCCTCGTGAGTGGTTTCGACGTTGGCGAATCGGCATTAACTGATGTGTCAGAGCTGGCATAGGTGCGGCAAGAGTCGCGGTGTTGTTCAGCGGTGGTGAGCACCTCACTCGCAATGCTTTCGCAGTGCTGAAAGGTTCTAGGCATCGACTCCACTGTTTTGGCGTTTTTCGCGCACAAGTAAACATCCTCATTAATCGAGTTTCAATGCTAATGATTCCACGCAAGGCATATTCCTCTCGATGAACCAATCGACCTACTCAATGTAGCTTTCGAAAACCCACGGAAAATCAAGGTACGGACGGTGGGAAATATCACAAAGGGCCAGAAAAAGCCGCAGAAACCGGTGGCCAATTCGCCTCCGGTGTACATGGTTCCAGATAGAGTGACTGGGATCCAGGAAGTAGAGGAACTGCGTAAATTATGTCCGCGCGTTTGGAATTTCGTGAGACTTGCAGTCCTCATATCATCAGTGCCTAACCGCGTCCATGTAGGTGGAGGTTAATGTGCCTTACGAGGTCCGTGTTCTCTCGGTTTTGCTTTAACCGGGTTCCCATTCAAAACTCACGAAAAGTAGGAATCACAGGCGGCTCACCCTCTTGTTGAATCCTTGATGTTTCCGGGACAGACTGTCATGGATCTGGTATGCGACTCTTTCCAAAATTGCCTGCAGTAAATTGATTATTTTGAAGAGCTTGGCCATGGCATTGTATTTCGCATCCAGTGGGAAAGGTACGGTCCGCGATCATCCAGATGCTGAGCCGGTCGCATATACCAGCCCTGCTCGGGTTCTATTAAATGGCCTCGGATCCGACGAACTTTTGGGTGGGTACGGCAGACACCGCACGGCCTACGGTACCGGTGGATGGGAAGCCGTGATAGACGAGGTATGTATTCTCTTCTCTCGATGCCCCATTCCTGTTGCACTGTTTTTATCGTGTTTCAGCTGCAATTAGAGATTGATCGGATTCCCTCGCGCAACCTCGGCCGGGACGACCGTGTAATTTCCTCTCATGGGAAAGAAACGCGACATCCATTCCTCTCCCTAACGCTTTTATCATTCCTTGCCCGTCTCCCGGTACATCTCAAGATGGATCCACGCGCAGAGACTGGACTGGGTGATAAAATGTTGCTCCGATTAGCAGCGAGGAAGGTAGGGCTTGAAGAAGCAAGCTCCAGGAAGAAAAGAGCTATGCAATTTGGCTCCCACTCGGCGAGAATGCAAGGAGAAAAACGTGGAGATGTTCCTATAACCTAGTGTAGGCCAAGATAATATATTTGGCGATTTATGGCGAATGCAACAGAATAAATGTGGCGGTGCCAGTGATGAGGTTCCTATTTAGTCAGCTCTCTTGCCGGCCGCAATCATGGCCGCTGCACCCAACTCTCTGCTAAAATTTATTGGTGCAGTGGAACCCTATCTCTCTTCCAGCGTATCTCTGAATAGTGCGCTTCAGTCCCACTGGGTGTAGCAGCTTTCGCTGCAAGGTCCAGTATATACGATGTGCCCGGAGGTTACCGAGCCGTTATGTTTGACCGGTTTTCTGGGGTGCAAGACAAGGCCAGTCTTCCTCCTTTCCGCTGTTTCGCGAACTATATGTTGTTCTATCCAGGCCTCTGATGAAGGAACTCACTTCTTAGTGCCTTGGCTGCAGAGAGCTATCCTGTATGACTGTCGCATCAAGCCCCGGGTTCGTGAAAGGACGCGTCTCCCAGTCGTTTCTCTCAATTTAGACACGCACAGAATATCTCCACCACAACGGGTTCCAAAGATTTACAAATGGTCTCGATCACACTCCGAGTCTTGTCGCGCCCAGATGTCTCGCATCTCTCCAAAATCTACCAGAGCCTCGGCATGGACTATGATGAACGTGTCTTACCCTCCATCGGAAATGAAGTCCTGAAGAGCATTGTGGCCCAGTTTGACGCGGCAGAGTTGATCACTCAACGTGAAGTAGTGCGTATTTTATTCTCCTTAGCCAGTCCTCATTTCAACAAGTACATAATCAGGTGTCTTCCAGAATACGAGCTGACCTCCTCCAGCGTGCTGGGGAGTTCAACATCAAGCTAGAGGATGTCTCAATTACCCATCTGACCTTCGGAAAGGTAAAGTTACAGTCTGCCTGATACCTTATTGTCTTGCTGAACAAAAAACAAACAGGAATTCACCCAAGCCGTAGAGGCTAAACAGATCGCGCAGCAAGGTCCGTCGATATCTGAAATACTCCGGACTGTGGCTTATCTCGTGTGGTGCAGATGCTGAACGTGCCAAGTTCATTGTCGAAAAGGTGAACACTACATTGCCGCGCGCTGCTTGTCGTATTAACAAATGTAACAGGCGGAACAAGAACGGCAAGCGGCGGTCATTAGGGCGGAGGGCGAGGCTGAGGCCGCTGCCACCATATCCAAAGCGCTGGAGAGGGCAGGCGAGGCGTTTGTGGCGTTCAGAAAAATCGAGGCCAGCAAGGCCATCGTGCAGTCGTTGGCCGGCAACCCGAATGTGACCTACATTCCGGGTGGCGGAAATGTACTACTACAGCTCCCTACCAAGTAAAGTAGCTGGTTAGGATTATCAACAGCGTTTACTTCCGTCCACTCACAATAAAAAGAAAAAATATTCGAATCATCCGAAAACGACACAGCCTCTTTGCTAGTGGGTGTTTGGCCGCAATACCTTTGCTCTGAGCAACGAACGTATAGAACTGGTTTAGGGCTCTCCCTTGTCTCCATTTCCCTTTCCGTTTCCTCATCTATCCTCTCTCTCTCTCTCTGTTCCCTCCTCTTTTCCTCTCCCTCTCTGTCCATTGTCGATTCCGGTCTTTCGTACGGGCGCCTACTCAATACCTCCCGGCTCCTAAGCTAAACACCTCTCAGATCTCATTTTCGTTCCTCTTTTCAACTCCAATCATGAACATGATGGGTGCGGCTGATTCACCGGTATGCGCCGTGCTTCATTTCTTCCTGAATCTGAACTGATCCTGGTTCTGTCTATTCCTTGCTCTGCTCTCCCTTTTTATTCGACGTTTCTGTCTTTTCTGGATGGGGGACATGCAGAGGCGGGCTCATCTCTACGTCGGAAACTTGAGCCCTCGCGTCACGGAGTACATGCTCACCGAGATCTTCGCTGTCGCCGGCCCCGTCCAGCACGTCAAAATTATCCCCGATCGCAACTACCAGCACGGAGGCCTCAACTACGGTTTTGTCGAGTACATGGATATGCGTGCTGCCGAGACCGCCCTCCAGACCTTGAACGGTCGCAAAATCTTCGACACTGAGATCCGTGTCAACTGGGCGTACCAGGGTCAACAGAACAAGGAGGACACCACCGGACATTACCACGTTTTCGTCGGCGACCTCAGCCCCGAAGTAAACGACGAAGTCCTCGCCAAAGCTTTCAGCGCCTTCGGCACCATGTCCGATGCGCGTGTGATGTGGGACATGAACTCGGGAAAGTCCCGTGGTTATGGTTTCCTCGCATTCAGGGACAAGACCGACGCTGAACAAGCCATTGCGACTATGAACGGCGAATGGCTCGGATCTCGTGCTATCCGTGTCAACTGGGCCAACCAGAAGACCCAGGGTGCTCCAGCCAGCGGTATGCCTGGCGGTATGCCTGGCGGTATGCCTGCCATGTCCTCTCCCCGCCCCACTGGCGGTGGAGCTCCTCCCGTCAGCATGGGTAGCGCTCCGGCTCCGATCAACTTCCAGGGCGGTCCCCTTTCGTATGAGGCGGTTGTTCAGCAAACACCCGCATACAATTCGACTGTCTACGTCGGAAACTTGGTGCCGTACTGCACGCAGGCCGACCTCATCCCCTTGTTCCAGTCGATTGGATATCTTTCGGAAATCCGCATGCAAGCTGATCGTGGATTCGCTTTTGTCAAGCTCGACACGCACGAACACGCGGCGATGGCCATAGTCCAGTTGCAAGGCCAGAATGTCCACGGAAGGCCGATCAAGTGCAGCTGGGGCAAGGACAGGGCCGATGGAACCACCGCACAACCTCTGAGTCCCGCCCCTGGCGCAACTCCTTACGGAAACTTGGTGCGTCGTGCCTGGGTTGTTCAACGCGCAATTTATTAAGACAAAATCTCATTAGCCTATGTACGGAATGCCCCAGGCTCCTTCCTATGGCCAGTATGGCTTCGGTGCATACCCTGGATTTGCTAACCAGGCCGGCACGCCCGGTGCCCCCGGTTCTCCAGGTATGCCCCAGCCAACCAGCGCCGGAGGGGCAGGCCTTGGATTGGGCGCAGGCGGGGGGCAGTCGGGCGCTGATCCTAATGCGCTTGCTGCCGCCGGTCAAGCTGGTCAAGCGCAGTGGGGTGGAGCCGACCCTAACTCGTACTACTCAAACTACTGGGGTGGTGTGTCTACTTCACGTCACTCGGGTTAGAGGGTTTATCCTGATGGCTTTGTTTAGGTTACTACGGCCAGCAAGCTGGCCAAGGCGGGGCTGATGCCCAGATGCAGGGCGCACCTTGAATGTACTAATAGATATTAGTGGAACTGTTTCACTTTTGAAGCCTTTCTTGTTCGTCATCTCTCTTACCTCACTGTAGCTCAACTCGTCATTCATTTTCCAGTTCCATGTTCTTGAGCTATTTCCCCAAAATCCACTGATCTTGTCATTGACCTCTTTTCGCCCCTCCTCGACTCTTTATTTCTCTCCTCTTGTTTACTACTCTCCACCGTATGTATCACAAGGTCTCTTACTCAGTCCTATTATCCATCGTTCTGATCAATCAAATTCTGTGTTGCGTCGACGGCGGGCAAGTATTAATAAGTACGAATGAAGTTTTTTTTCATGATCAGCTGGCAAAGTGAATGAAGCTTTCGTCCGACGTCGTTCGACATGAAGGGATTTGCAATTACGGCGTTGTCATTTTTGCCCGCTTTGTCATTGCTTTCTCGAGCGTCTCACGAGTACATACCACCGTTTGACTGCATAGATCATTGAAGTTTCTTCACTGATAAGATAAATCCGCTTGGACTCGGAATGTGGGTCGTGGGATTGGTTCCAACAACAGCCGATCAATCGCGTCAAAGCCGATAAATCCGAAAGAAAAGAGTTGTCAAGTCCTCCTCTGCTTTTCCCTCATGCTGCGCGCCAAAAGGTTGCGGGAGTCGTCGCAACTGAGCGTTCGGCTTCTCGCTACGCATGCCCCACTGCTTGAAAAAAACTGCGCCTCAATTACCCCTCCGTATCCGACTCTGATCGAAAACTTGTCGCAAGTAAGAAAACATGTCAAGCATAGGCTCACCCTGGCAGAGAAGATTCTCTATAGTCACCTTAGTGACCCTAGTAAGAGTCTTGGGGATGGAGGCAAAATTCGTGGTCAAGCATATCTTCAATTGCGGCCGGAGCGAGTGGCCATGCAAGATGCCTCAGCGCAGTACGGCGCAATAAGCCCATATCTTACTCTATCTCAATCCCCAATTGTTTAGGATGGCGTTACTTCAATTCATGAGTGCTGGTTTACCCCAGTCTGCTGTGCCGGCCAGCATCCATTGTGATCATCTCATTCAAGCCGTCGATGGGGCGAAATCAGACCTGGAGGTAATATAATGTTTCCTTATCCCGCGGGCACCTTACACCCTCATTTCTCTAGCGATCCATCGTCACCAACAAAGAGGTGTTTGATTTCCTGGAAAGTGCCGCTCGCAAATACGGCATTGAATTTTGGAGACCGGGTTCTGGTATGCGATAAAATCGGTATAGTACTCTGAACCTGAGACTGCCGCAGGCATTATCCACCAAATTGTTCTTGAAAACTACGCCGCTCCTGGAATGCTCATGTGGGTCATCTTCTAGAGCATGTACTAGTGCTAATATCAAACTTGTAGGCTGGGGACCGATTCTCACACTCCGAATGCTGGCGGTCTTGGGATGCTCGCAATAGGTGTCGGAGGAGCAGATGCGGTAGATTGCATGACTGGAACGCCCTGGGAATTGAAAGCCCCAGAGATCGTCGGTCAGTAATCGACGATGGATGCGGAGCCTTGGTTTTCATTATTATGCAGGCATCCATCTCAAGGGAAAGTTGAGTTCATGGGTCTCGCCGAAGGACCTGATACTCCATTTGGCTGGAAAACTGACCGTTCGGGTACGTTCCTCCAACCAGTTAATTCGTCAGCCGGTGTTTTATTTTTGTTCTAGGGAGGAACTGGGCGAATCCTTGAAGTGTGTATACTGAATGCGGCATTTTCGAATATCTTCTCACAAACAAACCCGCCAGTACTTTGGGCCAGGCCTGTTCGATCAGTCATGCACAGGTAGTAGAATATCTGGGTGAATTATCTCGATGCCTGACAACATCTAGGATTGGCCACTGTTGCCAACATGGGCGCAGAAGTCGGCGCCACAACCTCCACTTTCCCTTACACTCCCAACATGGCGAAGTATCTCATCTCAACCGGCCGAGCGCCTGTGGCGCGTGCAGCGGACGAAGCCGCCGCTCAGGGTTTCTTGAGTGCCGACGAAGGGGCTGAATACGACCAAGTCATCGAAATTGTACGCATCCGTCACCTTTTTTCCCCACCGCGTCTTTCTGAGATTGTCGGCTAGAATCTGTCTGAACTGGAGCCACACATCAATGGGCCCTTCACTCCTGATTTAGCTACGTCAATCTCCAAATTCAAGCAATTTGTGGAAAAACAAGGCTGGAAAGATGAATTTTCTGCGGGGCTTATAGGATCATGTACCAACAGCTCTTACGAAGATATGGTGAGCTGCTTAGCAGACCGATTTTTCCCGCTAGTAACACTTCTCCAGACAAGTGTTGCTGATTTAGCTAGACAAGCTAAATCAGTAGGACTCACGGCCAAGGTCGGAGGCTGCTGGCATTTTTGCTTCAATTCTTTTTGACACTTTTTAGGTTCCTTTCCTATGCACACCGGGCTCGGAGCAGATTAGAGCTACCATGGAGCGCGATGGTGTTACTTCAACTCTTGAGGACGTCGGTGCCGTAGTATTGGCGAACGCATGTGGTCCGTGCATCGGTCAGGTGAGCGCCATTCCCAACTTGTTCATGCACACCAATAATGGACGCAGTGGAAACGGGAAGACCAAAAGGAGGAAGAAAATGGTCTGCGGAAATTTCTGTTCTTTCGCTCACCTGTAACACCTTGACAGCGATCCTAACAAGTTTCAACCGCAATTTCAAGTCCCGCAATGATGGAAATCGTCTGACAATGAATTTCCTTGCATCTCCCACCATTGTTACTGCTGTATGCGATCGCCTACCCTGACCTGCGGTCAATTCATTAACCCTAACACAGATGGCCTTCTCTGGGAAACTATCGTTCAACCCAATCACCGATTCTTTGCATTTGCCGTCTGGAGAAACCTTCCGATTCTCCCCTCCCTCCGGACAAGACCTTCCGTCCGCAGGGTTCACACTGGGAGAGACATCTTTCTACCCCACAGCAACACCAGCTCCTCAACCGGATACTGAGATAGTGATAAGCAAGGACTCTCAACGTTTAGAGTTGCTGGAACCTTTCCCTGCACCAGACTTTCAAGGAGGTAAAATGGAGCTGCCTCCGATGAAAATTTTGATGAGGGTAAGAGGAAAGTGTACAACCGATCATATCTCCGCCGCGGTGAGCTCCGAGTCCCAGCAGGGAACCCGCAGCTAATTCGTCCATCAAGGGTCCATGGTTGAAATATAAAGGTTCGTTCAGTGGAAGAGAAAATTGGCGAAACAACACTAATAATCTCGAAGGACATCTCACGAACATTTCTGAGAACCTCCGTATGCCGCCGTTTACTGTTTTTATGGCCTGAAAGTTATTGACGGTTTGCCAGTGATCACTGTACATTTTCCCCTACCTTCGAATTGAAGATCTTGACTTCAACACAGGCAGTGAACGACGAAGGGGGCGAAGTCAATGTCGCTTTTGACCACGATGCTTCCCAGGGGCAGCCGTCGTCGGACACGATTCCTGGAGTCGCGAAACGTTTCAAATCTAGAAACCAACCTTGGAGCTTGGTTGTGGATGAAAACTATGGCGAGGGGAGCGCCAGAGAGCATGCAGTGTGTTGTGCTCCCTCGTGCCCGAAATGCTTACATAAATTCTACAGGCTTTACAACCGCGTTTTTATGGTCTGAAAGGTCACATCTTCTCCGAAGTTTATTAACACGGAATTAGGTTGCGGCATGATCATAGCGCGGTCCTTCGCTCGTATACATGAGACAAATCTTAAGGTACAGATTTTTCAGTTCGAAACTGAATATATATTGACCCTCTACTCAGAAACAAGGAGTGCTCCCTCTTTGGTTTGCGGACAAAACTGATTACTCACGCATCGGATCCGGAGATGTCGTCGAAACAATTGGGCTTTCAGAACTCCTCGAGGGCAATCCAGATGCTCAGATCAAGCTCAAGGTGACAAAACTGGATGGCCAAGTATTTGAAATACAGGCCAAACACACAATGTCGGCCGATCAGCTGGCATGGCTCAAAGCCGGCTCTGCGCTCAACCACATTCGAGATCGCTTGTTGCTTGATAAGCATTGAAATTTCATCAGACTCGCTCTTGTCCGTGTACATGAGCGTATACAACTGGGACCGCTGTCTGGGGAAAGTTTTTTTTCGCCCGAATCACCTGCAAGAGCAAGATCGAGCTTGCAATACCACGCGAGTTAGCGTTATCTATCATACAAGTAAGTATTTAAGTACATTAAGAGGATTCATTACGGCCTCGAGTTCAAACGGGGCGTTTTCCTATTAACGATTGACCTAGAGAATTCAGCTCTGCTGCGTTTGACGAGGGATCCTCTTTTCTGGTCTTCAACCAGGTGAGAGCATCCCGAGCGACCGCAACGGCGGATGGGGGCATTCCGGCGAGCTGAGCGACCTTCAATCCGTGACTGTCGCGGTTGACTCCCGGTCGTATACGATACGAGTATGCAAAGTGTCCGTCCTGCCGCCGAGACGTTAAGTGTCAGCAAGAGGGGGGAAAGGGTTGACTGACATCCGTTTCATCGACGTCGGTGCAGAAGAACCCGATGTCGCTGAAGATGCCTTGTGGGGCAGTGTTCGATGAATACCCAAGCATATCAGTCACTTCATGGAAATGGGTCGCAAACAGTGCCCGGCTTTGATTTGCAGAAAGGAGATGGTGGATCGTGGCAAACGCAATTGCAAGGCCATCTTTCACTGTCGTACCCCTTCCGACTTCATCCATGATGACCTATTCCAACTTGAGCGCAGCAAGACGAAATGAATACGCAGACTCACAAGACTCTGAGGTGTAGCGCGCTGAAGAATCTCTGCCGTCTCCAGCATCTCAACCATGAATGTACTGCGATCGTGAAAGAGGTCATCTTTCGCTCCTACCCTGGAGAATAGATTATCTACGACTCCGATGGTCGCCGAATCGGCAGGGACGAACGATCCTGTTTGGGCTAAGACAGCAATGAGTGCAGTTTGCCGAAGTAGGGTCGATTTGCCGGCCATGTTCGGCCCAGTGATAATGTGCAGGCGCGAACTAGGGCTCAGCTTGACGGTGTTCGGGGTGAACACTCGTCCATTTGTCAGGAGTCCGAGCTCCACAGTCGGATGTCGTCCGTTGATAACCTCGTAAATAGGCCTGAATGGTGTTTAAATACGGCTAGGACACCGAGAAAGGACTTCAACGCACTCCTCCGTCAAGACAGGTCGGACAAAGCTCATTTCCTTCGCAAGATTAGCGAACGCGAGAGTAACATCCAGTTCGTCCAATATGCGGGCATTCCGCCGCAGTTGAGTAGCGTGACTGTTGACCTATTGGAGGCTCAGGAAGATGAACTTCACATGAGCCACGGTTCTCACCTCCATCCGAAGTGACTCGAACGCTTCTTTCTCAGCGATGATCAAGGCATTCGTGGTTTCAACGATTTGACCACCGAGCTGGGCCCATTCCTGCAAGGAGTGAGAACCGGAAAAAGAAGCACACACAAAACCTCACTTGATAGAAGTAGCTTTTTGTTGTCCCGCTTTCGGCAATGCCGACGAACTCCAGGTTTTGGCTTATCTTTTTTCGATCGCGCTTGGCCTTCAGAAGGTGAACATGCATGCCATGCGCAGGGGATGAGCGCAGAGTCAGCGAGGGAGCATCTGAAGGTCACGTTAAACCGATCCGGAAAACAGCGACAAGAGCTTCTTGCCATAGTGGAGCTGCAAATGGGCTTGTAGCTGTTCCCGCCTTTTGATCAACTCTTCAAGAATCTCATGCAATGCAACCAGTTTTTTCGAGAACCTGCAAAGTCAATGAGCTGCTTGAAACTCAAAAGATGAGCTTATGTGTACTCCGGTTTGATGATCCAATTATTGTTCCCGACTTTCCAGGCGGCCTTGGGTATATCTGCGCCTATCGATCCCTCGCCGTCTATATCATCCGAGTCGACGACCGTCGCATCCTTCCCTGAATCCCGTTGTTTCAGGGCCCCGCCGATACGTTTTGAGAGTACCCGCAAGTCGGACATTCTCTCCATCAACGCGTCGAGGCTGATCCATTGCGCATCTTCGAACGCTATCCCACGCTCGGTCGCCTCCTGCTCCCGTTCCTGCGCGATGCGCGTCTTGAGGGCGGTCCAGACATGAATCGTCGAGTTGACTGCGTGCAGATCGCCGGCGTCTCCACGCCCGAGCAGAAATCTCTGTACGATGCGGCCGGCGTCCTCCGCGCTCGCGAGCGCCGCCACGAAGTCGGCGCGGAAGTGGTCCCGGGCATGGAAGAATGCGACCAGCGCCTGGCGCGCATTGATCTCTGGTATCGAAGTACTTGGCGAGCCTGCCAATCTGTAAGTAATCGTCTGCTTGAAAAAAGACAACACGTACATAGCCACCGTGCAAGGAGACGTGTCCCACTGCTCGTGCTGGTGCGCTTGACGACGCTGAGAAGACTGCCCTTGACCCCGCCTTCGCGGCTGCTTTCGCGGATCTCGAGTGCCTTGATTGTGTGCGAGTCGATTTGCATGCGCGCGGCGGCACCCTCGCGCGCGGGCATTGTCAATTTCGGCATGTGGTCCAGGAGGTTCGCGTGGAGGTATGTGGTGAGGAGGTCGATTGCGGCCTTCTCGTGGGCCGTGAACTCTATTAGCAGAGGGAAACGCGCAGCGTCTTCCGTGAGATCGTCGACGGGAGTAGCGGAGAGCGCTTCATTGGAGTCTTCTTCCTCTGCCTCCGCAACAACCACATCAACAGGATGTACTTCTTCCTCATCGGTAGGAGTGATGTACGACACGCAGTGAACCTCCTCCGCTAGAACGTTCTCCAGTTCCGGGGGCTTGTTCATTTCGAGCACTTTATCAAGCACGATCTCGCGGGGGCCGATGCGCGCCAGCTCATCGCGCAACACGTCGTACGTCGCCGGTTTCGAGTAGAACTCGCCTGTCGACACGTCGATCCATGCTAGGCCGACTTCGCGCGCGTCGGATCCACGCGCCTGGCTGATTGCGAGCAGGTAGTTGTTCTCGTATTGGTTGAGGAACGACTCATCGATGAGCGTGCCCGGGGTTACCACGCGCGCGACGCGTCGGTCAAACACAACGGCGCCGGATGCACCGTAGCGGGGGAACTCCTCGCAAAGGGCGACAAAGCGGCGGTGCTGTTGCACGAGCACCTTGAGGTACTTGTCGATGTACTGTAGAGGGAAGCCGCAGAAGGGGATCGAGCGGCCGTCCCATTTGCGATACGCGAGCTTGATATTGAGGAGGCGCGCGACTTCTTGCGATTGGTCAAAGTAGGACTGGTGCGGGGCTCAGCAATATAGCGCGACGGCGCGCAGAGCGCGTTACCTCGTAGAACTTGCCAACGCGGGTCAATAAGATACAATGAGGGAAACGGTTGAGGTTGTCAAGGATCTCTCGAGGAAGACCTCCCTTTGGCGCTGCTTGCCTGCAGTGAGAGACGTGTTGTTGTATTGCGGACACGAAAACGTACCTTCATCGGCCTCTGTCTTTGCCCGTCTTCGAGGTTTTTTGGTGACTGCAAAGAATTAACGAGATGCGCATGAAGCCTGGATAAACGTACGCGTCGCGTCGTCGGTGACTTTTCTTCTGGAAGCGCGCTTGCGCGGGGGCGGCGCGTCATCTGAGGACGTAAACCACTGGCTTTGCAACGCGCAATGCGACGTACCATCTTCAACAGGCTCAGGTGCCTTCTTTTTCCTACTCTTCTTGGGTGTTACAGGCGCGTCTTCGTCTTCTGAGTGGAATTTATGGGTCAAGTAAAATAGGGGTCACATTGGCCGCACCATTGACCGTTATGGCGGCCGTTTTGCGCCGCTTCCTGGGCGACGGCTCGGCGGCGTCCTTCATACGTTCATTTTCTGCAATTAGGGTCGTCAAAATAGGGATCTCGCCATGCTTCAGCTCTCCCGCTGCCAACGAAACAAATAAACGCAGTCATGGCATCGCGCGTACAAAGGGCATACATCTACTGGTGTCGCCGGCCCACCATTCCTCGAGGGGTGGGGCGGCGGTGCCATCAGCGCGGAGGTGCACAGAAGGGAGGTCGGTGTAGGATTTTTTGGTCTTGGTTGCCGCCAGCGCCGGCAGCGCTGCGTGGAATGCGCGTCGGGATGCGAGTCTGGCCGTGGCGCACGCTGCATGCCTCGCCGCGAGCATGCAGGACGCGATGAACTGGATTTATTTGGCGAATTTCTTACATAATACATAAATTCGTGGCGGAGTTTGAACCCTGTAGCTGGCGCCAGCTTCCATCCCATTCAAAACCAAAAATGTCGCTCGCAGGCAGACGGCGCGGTAACAAGGTCAAAAAGGTGCGTTATTTCTTGTATCGCGGCCTGGGCGAAGGTCTGACGCGTGTATATTTGCAGGGCGTACAGTTCACAATCATGGTCGTCGGTAAAACCTGCATTTTTTTGTTCTGAAGATGGCCTGACGCGCGAGAATTTGAAGGGGCTTCGGGCACCGGGCGTACCACGTTTGTGAACACGTTGTGCGAGAGCGAGGTGCTCGCGCACAAGGTCTCTGACGCCCCCGAGATGGCGCATGTCGAGGAGGGCATCAAGATCAAGCCCGTGAACGTTGGTGCGTGCGCCGTCCACTTTTATTTCTTTCCAAAACTTGTATCCACGCAGAGCTCGAGGAGGACGGTGCGCATACTCTCGTGAAAACTGTAGTCCATACTAAACCGTCGCAGGCGTGCGTATCGCTCTTTCAATAATTGATACGCCCGGGTTCGGGGACAACATTGACAACGAATTTGCGTACGTGGACGCCGCATTGGCGCCGTGCATATTAAACTCTATTGCAGGTTCCAAGAAATCGTTGGGCACCTCGAGCGCCAGTACGACGACATCCTCGCGGAAGAGTCGCGTATCAAGCGCAACCCGCGGTTCCGCGAGAACCGCGTGCATGCCTTGCTCTACTTCATCCCGCCCACCGGCCACTCGTGCGTTTTCATCGCTATGATGGATTAAATCTAAACCCTGGTCTAGGTTGCGCGAAATGGACATTGAGGTGAACATGATCCCTGTCATTGGCACGGCCGACTTGCTGACGTCCCATTGAGCTAATGCGCCGCCTATCACCGCGCGTGAACGTGATCCCCGTCATTGGCAAGGCCGACTCGCTGACGCCCAGCGAGCTCAAGGGTTTCAAAAAGCGGGTAAGTCCTGCGACGCGTCGCCTTCCACACAGGCTGACACCACGCCCGCACTAGATCATGGAGGACATCGAGCACTACGACATCCCGGTGTACAACTTCCCGTACGACATCGAGGAGGACGACGAGGACATGATCCAGGACAACAGCGAGCTGAGGGTGAGGCTGAGCTTGTTTCTTACGTCCACACCGGTAAACGTGGGTTCGTTTTTAGGCGCTTCTGCCGTTCGCAATCATCGGCTCGGAGGAGGAGATTGAGATTGACGGGCAGCTCGTGCGCGCGCGCATCTATCCCTGGGGCATTGCCGAGGTCGATAATCCAAAAGTACGTCCCCCTGCATAAGAGTTGCAACTGTGATCCTCATACTCCACCAGCACTCGGACTTTAGCCGGCTCCGTAGCGCGCTGCTCAAGTGCGTGAAATACTTATCTTGTATTGACGCGTTCTCATGTCCGAGGACAGCTCGCATCTGGCGGACCTCAAGTCGCTGACGCACGATGTGTTGTACGAGACGTACCGTACAGAGAAGCTCTCGCGGAACGTGCACTCGGACTCGCAGGACACGTCTATTCTGCCAGAGGAGATGGCGAACCAGAGCGTGCGGCTCAAGGAGGAGCAGCTGCGGCGCGAGGAGGAGAAGCTGCGCGAGATCGAGCTCAAGGTGCAGCGGGAGATCAACGAGAAGCGGCAAGAGTTGTTGGCCAAGGAGGAGTCGCTGAGGAACCTGGAGAGCCGACTCGCGGCGCAAGGGTCGTCCGAGTTCCGCGATTAGGAGGGTGGGGCGAGTTTTGTCCGTCGCGAACAAATGCAACAGATACCCGCTGGATAATTTCTTTTCTTGTGTTTTTTGACGTCCGCTCCTTGTTTTTTGGATTTCCTTGTTCTGCAGAGCATATCGAGAATAATACGACATTCCTTTTGAGTAGTTTGTGGTGTTCGTGGGTAACTACGAGGATGGTGGATCTGCAGACTATTTTGTATACGAGCGACGATCAAGAGGATGCAGTTGTGTTTGATCTGATCCAAGTTCCCACTTGCACTTGGACAATGCCATGCTCGTCCGCCCTCCGCCAACAGACGTAGCGCACGACTGGCACCCGATGGCGTCCCGTAGACGGTCCAGTGCCGCTACACGCCCCGCCGGCCCTCCCCCAAATCTCCCCATCCCAAGTGTCCCTGTCCCCCCACTCCCAGACTCTCCCGAGATCCCAAGACAATCCTCCCGGGTCACCCACCACGATGACCTCGAGGACCCCCCGCCGCCGTCCATTCTCCACACGAGGCCGTCGCCGGACGAGCCCCCAGACCCAAACCGCGACCCTAGCCGTGATCTGAGGGTCCCCGAGTCCTCCAGGCATGAGCCCCGCATCCCGTCCTCGCGCCGGGCTCTCACTCGGGCCCTGGAGCTTGCGCGCGAGGCCGTGCAGCTCGACTCGACCAACGAGGAGCCCCAGGCTGCTGTGATGGCGTACGGCCGCAGCGTCGCACTCCTTAGCGAGGTCATGGAGCGGGTCCGTCGCGGCGAGGACAGCACCGAGTCTCGCAGGCGCAATCGCCCCAGGAGCGCCGTGGCCCAGGAGGAGGAGGTCCGCAGGCTCCAAAACATAGTCCGCACCCCTTCTCGCTTGTATCGGTTGACTGATCGCTGACCGCCCGTCTTGCAGCACGATACATATGCAGACCGCATGAATATCCTCAGCCTCATCTACAGTATCCCTCCAATACCCTACTCGACCACCGCCGAGTACTCCGCCATGCCGCCAGAGCCGTCCCCCTCCGCCTCGTCCCCCACCGGTTCCCAGTCCCCCTCGTCCGACGCGGGCAATATACCGTCCGCCTCCACATATACCTACGAAGACGCCCACGTTGACTCGGGCCACGACCGAGATCACACCGACGAAGTATCCATGTTTCCCTACGAGTCGGACCGACCCGGTCTTGCCTCCTTCTCCCATCCGTATGCCGCCGCCGGATACGACGAACCCCCACCGCCTGTCCCTTCCGCGCCCCGTCGCCGCCCGCGCACCGGGTCTGCCGCAGCCCTGGCTCCGCCTCCGCCTCCCCCAGCAGGTTCTTTGCCCCCCGCGCCGATCCCCGTGCCCACAGAGCCCGACCCATCGTCCTCGCGCATGCTGGAAGTGGGTCGTCAGCGTGGCGAGGTCGTCGGCCACAACCGTGTAAATTCGGGCAGCAGGTTAGCCGCGCTTGAGGAAGAAGCACGCGAAGTTCCCGAACGTTCCGCGAGTCCCCACCGCTGCCGCCAATACCCTCACCCACCAGCACCCGCCATTCAACACCCGCTCCCAGAGCACCGCCCTCGCCGCGACCCCCCAACATCATTACGCCGCGCCCGCGAGGCTCGTCGTATGTGCCCGCGCCTATCGGTGTGCCTGCTGTGCCCGTGCCCATCGGCGTCATCAACGGGACAACTACCCAGGGCACCATCTTCCAGCGGCGGTCAAGAACCCCTGCTCCGCCCAGCTCCGCTCGTCGTCTCCCGCAGAGTCGACTACGTCCGCCAACTCGAATCCGGCCCCAAAGTCCAACCACTCATCGCTACCCGGAGCTCCAACTCGTCTACGGCGGCCATTTCTGGTCGGAGCCGCTCGGTTTCGCAGCCTGGACGCCGACCGTCGATAGTAAACGGCCGGATATCACCCACGCCCGACCAACGACCACCACTACCGTCGTCCGCCAGTGGCGGGCCCGGCGTCCCCCGCAAGTCTTCGTTCCCGTCAAAACTGAACCCGGGAAACCAGTTAATGGTGCAGACAGACCTCATTCTGCCGTCGAGCTCGCTGGGGCCGCCCATCTTTGGGCATCTGCCGACGACACCGACGTCTCCACTGCCGCCAGCGCCGCCGGCGGACCCACTGCGAAAGCCATACCATATGATGAACCTGCTGCGGACAACGATGACTTCGCCGACAGGCGGGTACGTGACACGGCGGCTGCATGTTCCGCAGGAGGTGTGGTCACAAGGCGGCGCCAAGCTCGCGAACCTTTCCGAAAAGGTGCGCGTCGTTGCAATCTTGTGTTCTGCCCTCGAGGACCTGTCAACGAGCAGCGCCGAGCACTTTGGCGCGGTAACGTCAGCAGCGGGCTCGCGCTTGGCATCGGGAGCATTGGTCGCAAGGAGGGTGAAGCGTGGCTGGCGCGGCTGGAGGAGTTTTCGACAGTTTGCGATGGGGTCGTCTCCAACTTTGGCAAGAAGCTCGGAGTGGGTGAGGGTTTTGTGCTCAAGAAGACGACGGGGGGGATAAGCTCACGCGCCGGTTCGACAAGTTCACCAACGGCAAGAAGTGCGTATACATTAGGCTTTTGTGTCCGTGGCTATCGCGTGGTGCTTACGTTTCTTTTTCTTTGCGTGTAGCCTTGACTCCCCGGCGGCTTATGTGTCGGGCCTCCGTCGACTCTTCTGCACGCGCAGCTGCTCGACGAGCACTCGCAGGCAATCACGGCCCA
>JARKID010000303.1:0-49147 GCA_029449255.1 Mycena polygramma
TACTGGCTTGCACAGTGTAGCTATTAATAATATGAATGCTTGTGGTCTAGTTGTACCCAGCAGAAAGGCTAGTCTGTGCCCAAAAAGGTGTGGGCCGCCCGGTTTGAACCCTCGCGAGATGCCCTCCCAAACTTAAACTTTTTTTTTCAAAAAAGTGGGACAGACATTATATTTGCAAATTGCAATAAATGGCTTGGGCTCGAACGAGCAACGTCTGCTGGACACGTTTGTGCAACCAAGCCTTCCTCACCCTCTCGACCTTGTACAAGCCCTGTTTTTTTTTCCAGTCAATTTTACAGACAAGAGAACAGAACAAAAAAAAAAAGTTCTTTGCCTTCGGAGGATGGCCTGGGCCCGAGTCGAACGGCCGACGTCTGCTGAAGTCGTGTGGAAAAGGACACGTTGAACGGCGCGCAGATGCACACCGTGTGCTTCCAAGCCGTTCTTGATTCCGTTTAAGCGTTGTACGAGTCCCACTGCTCCGGGAAAATCCGGCCTAAAAAGCGCAATGAGTACGGACGAGTGGCAACTTCAAGTCAGCACGCAAATGCACACCGTGTGCAACCAAGCCTTCCTCGCTCCCTTCTCGACCTTGTCAAGTCCTGCTCTTTCAACGAAATTTGTGAGCAGGAGAACAAAAAGACTTCGAAAACTTGAATGGCTCGGGCTCGAGTCGAACGAGCGATGTCTGCTGTATGCAGTCGTTGAAGAAAAGAACGGCACGCAGATGCACACCGTGTGCTTCCAAGCCTTCTCCGGTCCCATCTCAACCTTGTTTGAAGCGTATCTTTTCAACGAACGATGAAGGGGAAGAGGATAAAAGATCATACTGAATCTCGAGAATGGCTCAGGCCCGAGTGGAACGAGCAACCTCCGCTGTACTCGTTGGTGTGGACTCTGTGGAGGAAAAGAACGGCACGCAGATGCACGTCGTGTGCTTCCAAGCCTTTCTTCCTCCTTCTACCCTATACAAAGCCTAGCTGTCCAATCAACATTTGCATGGAAGGGGAAAAAACGGTAGAACGGTCAGGCCATGGCTTGGGCCCGAGTCGAACGAGCAATCCCCGCTGTACTAATCGTGATAGGAGAGAAAGTAACACACCGCGTGCGACCAAACCTTGCTCCGATTTCTTCAACCGTCCTTGACCCAAGATGATGTTCGAGCTGCAAAACCAGCAAAAAAGGACGCAGATTGGGAAATGGCTTGGGCCCGAGTCGAACGAGCGATGTCTGCCGTAACGCCATAATGAAAGACAAACGGCACGCAGATGCACACCGGGTGCGACCAAGCCTTGAATAGTAAGATTTCAGCCTTGTTGTCCGCGTATCGATTTGTGTCGATGTAGATTCGATATAAACCCAACTTAGAGAAAGAAACATAGACAGACGGGCGCCAACGTTAAGAGGAAGCCACGGAAGCGCCGATGAGGGGCCGGATGGATCTGGGTGTCGGCCGTGACCAGGTACGCCGAAGACGAAGACAAGCGGTGGGTGGGTGCAGAGCGGGGTGAAGGTGGGAGTGCGGGGATGCGGGTGTAATGCATATATATGTGCGTGTGTAAATTTCCAGTCTAAGGGGAAGGAGGACAGAATGAGAACAGAAGGAAGCGGGGCAGAAGACAGAAGGAAGAATGCGGGAAAGAAGGGGCTGGGAGAGTTTCTTCCGAGTCCGAATCGGCGGAGGTGGTGGTGTCAGATCGAAATTCCGGTTGGGTTGGAACATTTGCAGGTTGATTCTTCTGAATCGGATATGTCGCCCAGAGAGCTCCAAACCGGTGTTTCCCCCCCCCCCCCCTCCCCCAGTCTCCACGAGCGTCCTTGCGCCTTGAATTCTGAAACACCCCCGCGACTCGGACCCCAAATCAAAAATACGCGAGCGCGATTCTCTGTCCCACAAGATGCCTGTCTGAATTCAGAATTCGGAGCTTGAGAGACCCGTCGTCCATCGTGACTTCGCGGGGCTAGCGGTATTGGCTGTTCTTGACATATAAGTAATGTTGCCCCAAACCCAGATTGGAGTGGAGAAGACAAGACACCGGTGGAGACACCTTATGGTGCGGGTCACCTAGCTGCCGCTACCCGAAATTAGTGGCCAAATTGGCCGGAGAAAAATTTTGGGTGTGTACACAGCCACAATCAGCTGAAATTTCTGTTATTTCTACCGCTTGTGGCCAAATCCGAGGCAAGAATAAAAAAAAATCACTCAGTTTTGAATTAAATGGCAATCCCTCTTTAGAATCTTCTTGTATTGCGAAAAGAATCACTTTCTAAAGAGGGATAAGAAATTGAGGCAAAGCTCGGCCCGGAAAATCTCAAGCACGGGGTAGTGGTGGCTAGGTGACCCGCACCATACAAGAGAAGACAGGACGCTAACCGTTAACGGGATCCGTTGGGGATCCGGGCGTGTCCGTTGTCCATAGAATAGGATTGGAACCAGGAGAGGTACCGGTACTATATTGGTGCCAGGCCGGACGTGGACTTTCCAATAGGCGAGACTGCACGGTCTTGACGCTTGATAGGAGGAAAAAAATGCGGAGATGGAGAAAGAAACCGACAAACGTGCCGTAAGCGCCGAGCCGTTTGATGACATCAGCGTCGGGCGCGCCTCAATTTCTCGAACTCAGCCTCGAAGGCCAAAAGGACATTAATTTATGTACCCAACTATCTACATATACACAGAGAGAACCAATCAAGCTGTAGAAGACGGGGGATCGGATGCTAGTAGCGCTATCGTACAAGGTGAGCCGGAGCTGAGCTGAGAAATGTAGGAATGTAGGAGGGATATACGAAACAGACGCGTGTAACCAGGCATACACTGTACAGCAATGTAAGTGAGTAAGTAAATGTGCGAGATCGTGTAGAACAGAATGTAGGAACGAGCGAGATGTAGGAGATGAGGTATAGATAGTCCGATACGAGCAAGGATACGGTTACGGATGGATACAAGTACATTTTAGGCCATAGAGCGTTGGCGGGCGCGACCGGCGGGCGAGACGGCGGCGAGCGGCGGGCCGCCAGTATCGTCGTCCTCGGCGCGGTCGTGCATTGAGCACATAAATAGCAGTAGATGAGATGAGATGGGCGAGAGAATTGAAGGATATTGCATATCTAGCACGTGGTGGTACAATTGCTTTGGATTCGGGATCGCATCGAGTCTCTTGGTCTTGGGGTTCTTGTTCTTTCGGACCGCGCGGAAAAAAGTCGCAGCACAGTGGGGCCACCCCAGAAATCGAGGGTCACGACGCATTCGGGGTGGGACGAGACTTGGATATGATGGGTAGAAGGATCGCCCAAGTGGACGTGGAGTGGACGTAGAGGACGCGTAACGGGGCGCATGGGCAGGCGGGGATGGGGAGCCGAAGTCTTCTTTTGGTGTGTATCGCAGGGATGGACGCCTGGTCGTCTCCTTGGTCTGAATGGTCATCGTTCTCTCCTCCGGACCCCTCCGCCCCACCAGACATTTTACGCGCTCTTCGGAACGCGAACCATCTACTGCTCGAAGTTCGCCGCTCCCTGCAGTGACGCCATCCAGATCCGTGTCTTGTACAGCCTACAATACGAGCAGCTCGTGTTAGCGCCCGCCCGAGCCGTGCCAAATGACGGAAACACGCACCGGAACAGCTCGCGCACGAGCTCACGGAAGTCGATGCGCTTCTCCGCGACGAAGTAGAACGTGAGCTTGCGCCGGTCCCTGATAGTTCGTGTTAGTTGGGTCGAAAAAATCCGAGAAAATGGGGGGATTTCCTAATTAGGAAAGAGGGGGGGGGAAGAGGAAAGGTCCTCTCGAGATGAGAACGATGAAGGGGTAGGTGGTTACGGGGACGGGGACGGGGGAAAGGGGGATACGGCGAAAAGGAGTGTCGAGAGAGAACGGCCTGGGATGGAAGACGACGTACCACTGATACTCCGCATCGACAACCTCCATCGGCAGCTTCTTCGCGCGCACCTTCGTCTGGCACAGCTGGAGCGCCTTGACCTCGTCCTGCATCTTCGCGACGAGGAGCCTGCGAGGTATGTATTAGTCATCGTGCTGAAGAAGAATGGGCGAACGGGAGAAATAGATAGAAGGTGACGGAGGGAGGAAAGAGTGCGGATGACAAGAGAGAGATGCGATGTATGAAGGACAGTGTCCGGCCTCCTTTCCCTCGTGCTATGCCGAACGCGCGCGCCGGTAAAGTAGGCCAGATAGCACAAGCTGCGAAGCCTCGCAGCCCAACACCTCCTCAACCATCCCCCAAAAGGTAGAAAAGACAGCGGACACTCACTGCGCATCCCCCGCCCCCGCCTTCCCATAGATCATCTTCGGCGCGATCTCCTTCTTCGCAGCGCCACCGTCTGGCCCGCCGGGGCTCGTCGGAGGCGACTGACCGGTGCCTGTAAAGGTAGGGAGTCAGCGCATGTGTGTGGAGGGAGGTAAGGAAGAGCAAGGGTGCGGTAGAGACGAGGGTGAAGCGCCACCAGCACCGCATGAGAGGAAATTAATAAGATACCCACCAAACCGCTGCTGCCCCGCCCAAAACGCCTCCACCTCGCTGAGGGTGATGCTATCGTTCACCACCTTGCCTGCGTGTCGAAAGAAAGATATGGTCAGCGCTCTGTTTATCGACGGAAAGAAAGGGGAAGGGAACGCGATGGCCCAGCGGACTGCGGAAGTCGAGACCTCGTCCGCTTGAGAGCCACCCCCTCCGTGCATCCGCTCCGCAGCACAAAACGACCCGCCTAAACCAGAACCAGAAAGACAAAAACTCACCCAAATCCTTCCCCCGATCCGCCTCCACAATCACCAAATCGCCCACCCGTATCGGATCCGCGTCCTCATCCCTGTTATACCCGTTCCCATTACCCTGGCGCCCGTTCTGGCTGGCCTGAAAAACGAAAGTCACATCAGCATCGTCACAAACGACAACCGGTACGAAAACAAAGACGGGGATGAATGGGGGAAGGACGAAGGAGACATACCATCCGATCCGCCGCCCTATAAAACAAATCCGTCCGTCCCGCCTTAAACTCCACAATGTACAGCGGCCACTCGGGCGGCACCGCGTGCAGCGGCAGGCCCTTCCCCAGGTCCACCTGCCCCTGCCCCTGGCCTTGCCCTTGGTGGTGCGAAGGGTGCGCGGAAGACGGGTGCGCGGAGGGCGGGCCGTGGTGGGACGGGTGCGCTGAGGAGGCATATGCGGGGCCGCCGCCGGAGCCGGGGCCGTATTGGCCGAAGGGCTGCGCGGGGGTGTGGGCGGTGTGCGGGGAGTAGGGCGGTTGTTGCTGGTACTGTGGGGAAGAGATGAGGGTTAGCAGAGGAAAGGAGAGGATCGGATGAGATACAGAGAGAAGACGAGTATGAGTAGGAGTGAGAACGAAGTAACCACGGAAGATGTACGGCGAAGGGGGGAGAAAGGATGAGGAAGAGGACGATGGTCATATGGGAAGAAAGAGGGAATGCACAAGGCGACGAAGGGAGGAAAGAGAAAGATCGGGGATAAGGATCGGCCGTAAAAGTGGGCAGAATAAGCAGGTAGGTAGGCCTCGCGGTGAGGATAAGGAGGGCAGGGAACGATGGCGGCCATGAGAGACAGCAAGACCGATTCGTAGTAGCGCGAATGCGGGGAGGGACTGCGCTGGTCGAGAAACCATCACCATCTCCACTCGCCAAGAAGTATTCTCGCCCCCAAACAAGAAAAAAAAACACCCACCTGCTGCTGATACCCCTGCCCCTGCCCTTGTCCTCCGGGATACTAAAACAAAAGAAAATACGTCAGCGCCGCTCTTCTCTCACAGACACGTCGAAAGTAAGGAAGAAAGAGGAAACTCACCCGTCCCTGCGTAGGCGACACCGCGCCCCTCGCCGCGCTCGCACCCGGCCCGACATTCGTATTCAACGCCGGCAACCCACCCCCTAGCGCGCTTTCGCGCGGCGGACTGAAATACGCGTCCGCCCAGTCCTTGCTCCCTCCCCCTGCGAGCCCCGCGCCGATAGACAATCCGATAGAGGGGCTACGTCCCAGCGGCGCGTGGATGGGGAGACTGCCCGGCTGCACGCGCTCGCGCTCCCTCGCACCCGCACCCGGTCCCTCATGCGAATCGTACCCCGCCCGGTCGTCATACGGATACGCCGCCCTTTCGTCGTTCGCGTACCTCCTCTCCCTCTCCCTCTCCCTCTCCCTTGATTCGTCCCTCCCCCCGCCCGCACCACCATACCGCGAAAGCGACTCGTCCCGCCCGCCCCTCCGTGCCGCAGGCGAGTACCCTCCTCCTCCGTAGTTGTTGTTGTTGTTATTGTTGTTGTTGTGGTTGGAAGAGGAGGAGGGAGGGGATCCAAGATGCATCCCGCCCAACCCCAACCCAATCTCGAGATCATCATCGCTCAACAGCAGCCCCCCGCCGCTCCGCGCCGCGCTCGCGAAGCCCCCGCCTCCCATCCCTCCTCCTCCTCCTCCGCCTCCGCCGCCGAATCCTCCTCCTCCGAGACCGAGACCGCCAGTCGAGCTAACCGGCGAATCCGGCACATTAAACCCCGCGAGCCTGCGGGGCTGCACGACGCTGACGCTGTGGCGGCGCGAGGTGCTGCCGCTGGGGGGCTCGTCGAGGTGCGTGTCGCGGTAGCCGGAGAAGGAGCCGGGGTGCGCGTGTGTGAAGCCTGGGGATAGAGACATGTTTTTTAGTTGGTGTGTATGAGGGGAAGAGGGGAGGAGAGGGGAGGGGAGGGGAGGGGAGGGGAGGAAGAGAAAGGGAGAAGGGGGAAAGAATTGAATTGAAATGAAAGTGGATCCGCGACGAAGTGCCTAAAGAAGACAGATAGCAGCCGAGACGCAAAGGATGAATCTCGACCCCGACGAGGCGAGCCAGATCCAGTCGCACTCAGCTGCATATAACCTTCGCGCGGAAGAAAATGGTAATATGCGTAGAAAAATGTGAAGGGGCCAAAAAATTATAAAAGGCCCAAGGAAGAGAATGAATGTAAGGCGAGCCAGGGAAGACGGTGGACCCGACTCCACCCCCGCCTCCCGGAAAAAAACAAAGCAAAGAATCAATGAGTGCACGGCGACCACGAAAGAAAGACACGAGAAGCAGGAAGCCGATAGCAATCGCTATACAGTACTCCGTCTTCGCAGTCTCGACTAGACGAGGCCCTTCCACATCGCGCGGGCAAAGGCAGGAATAGAAGCAAAGTAAAATGGGCAAGTGGACGCGGGACCGACATCCCTCCAGTGACAAAAATAAAACCGGAGAGCACGCAAACGGCAGAAAAGAAGAAAACAAGAGCCGCGACTCGTCCCCGTAATCTGCGCAGCGTGGAAGCATTTGGCACAAATCCGCGGGCGGGCGAGAACAGGCCCGTCGCCCAGCGCGCCGCAAAGGAGCGCATAGAGAGAGAAAAAAAAGAAAAAGACATGCAAGAAGGACATCAGCCCGAAAAATAAAGAGTGCCCTCCCCGGCGACAGGGAACAAGCTCGACTGGACGATGCCCAGCCGCATCCGTCCGTCGTCTCGTGCGCGCCCAAACGCAGTAGCAGAAGGAAGAACAGAAAAGCAAGATGGACGGACGCCCGAGATACGCCCGAAGCTGTGCGCCCGAAGCGTGCCCGGGAGAAAAGAAAGAAAAATAGCGGAGACACAGGAAGAAAAGAGGAAAGCAAGAGGGCCCATCACCCCCAAAAGCCGTAGCGAAAAAGTGGTGGAAAATAGCAATAGATGCCGGGAAAATAAGAAGGAGAAAAGATAGATAAGAAACGGAAAACGGTGAGCGTGAGCCCAGCCTCCTCGCGGAAAAAAGGACAGAAGAAAATGCGCCTCCGCCAAGAGACCAACAAAACGAAACGAAAAGAGAGAGGAGCGCGTGTCCTGTGCGGGAGCGAAGGACCAAGTAGGATGCAACGCCCCCGAGATGGTGTAACGCGAATTTAAAAAAATCCACGTCGCGCCTCCCCTCGTGCAAAATGGGCCGCCAGGAAAGCCCCCGAAAAGGATGAACGCAAAAAAAAAAAAGAAAGAAAAAAAACCCAAATGGGAAGAGCAAGAAAAATTGACAGGTCAAGATGAGATCACATACCATATTCTCTTTCCCTGGCCCCATCCCTCCCTCCAAACCCGCCCCCACCCCCACCCCCTCCGCCACCGCCAATCCCCATCCCCCGCTCACGCTCCCACAACTCCCTAAAACTCCCATCATCCAAAAGAATACTCCCCACATCCCTCACGAACGGCGACATATTCGTCCCGTCCTCCCCCGCGCCCCCACCCGCGCTGCTGATGCTCCCGCTCCTCACGAGCGGAGAACCCGCGTATCGGCCGGTCGTGCCGCCCAGACTGCCCGCAATGCCCACGGAAGCGGAGTTCGAGTTGGAATTGTTGGAGTGGGCAGAGGCGTACGGATGCCCATACGCATTATTCCCGTAGAGGTACGCATTCGCATAGCTGTTGGCCGCGCTCCCAATACCGCCGTACGCCCCGCCTCCCGAGTTGCGCCCCGCGCCGATGGCGGTGGCAGTAGCAGTGGTGGTAGCAAGACTCTGCGACCGGCTGCGCGTCAGATCCGCTGCGGCACCCGTGCGCCCTCTGTACCCCGCCGCCGAAAATGAATTCGACAAAACGGGCGACGCAACGGGCGAATGCGAGTTGTTGTTATAGCGCGCATCGTACAGCTCGTCGTCGGGGTCGACGAGCTCGTCGTCCTCGAACGTGGATGCGAAGCGCGGGGCGGAGAAGGAGGCGCTGCGCGAGGAGACGGAGGAGGGCGTGAGGCCGCCCCAGGGGCTGGTGTTTTGCTGGGTAGGGATAGCGTGCGCGGCGGAGGGGGAGAGGAAGGGGCGCGGGGAGGCGCTGCTGCCCGTGCGCGGCGGCTGCGAGGCTGCGCGTTGGGCGTGTCCGTTCCCATTCCCATTGCCTCCACCACCGCCGTTAGAGTTGTTGTTGCTGTTGCCGGTCCCGGTGCCAGATCCATTGCCCGTGCCATTGCCCGTGTTGTTGTTATTGGCGCTATTCCCGCCAGAGTCGGCGAGGAAGCGGTTCCGGCGGTCGTCCCCAGGCTCGTCTGCCATCGTGCTCGTGCTGCGGCGGTCTAGAAAAGAAAATCTAGTGTCGTGTATCGCACGGCGTAGTCTGTCGCCTGTATCTGTAGGCCGTAGGGTGTACAGAGAGTGTAGGAGAGATCTAAGGGAGTCTGCGTCTTGCTTGGTCTAGGCAGGCGGAATCTAGGCGGCAGGAAGCAAGTCAGTCATAGCCCGCGTGAGCGCATGTGACATCCTAGGGGTCAGCTGGACACAGTGTTTGACACGCTCTACCCCCGGCTGCTCGTGTGCCTTTCAGTGTCTCACCTCCGTATTGTCCTCCATCTCGTCCTGGACCAGAGGATATCGAGGCGAGGGCCCAATTTTCTCGGTTTGCATTTTTTTTTGCGCGGGTCAATACCGTGTACTCGATCCACGCCAATTCTCTGAATCCCACGTCCGACCTGGCACCAATATACCTCTCCAATCCTATTCTATGGACATGCCCGGATCCCGTTAGCGTCCTGTCTTCTCCACCGGTGGAATATATTTATATGTCAACAATACAGCAATACAGCCAATACCGTTAGCCCCGCGAGTCACGATGGTCGGACGGGTCTCTCAAGCTCCGAATTCAGACAGCCATCTTGTGGGACGGAGACCCTCGCGTATTCTTGATTGTCGCGGTTTCAGAATCCAAGGTGGAGGGGGGGGAATCGATTCGGAAGACACCGCGCAAGCCTGAGTCTTTCTGCTTTGCTTGGAGCTCTCTGGGCGACATCTGCGAAGAAACTCGGCCTGCTCAATTTCAATTTCAAACCCACCCACCACCTCCGCCGACTCGGAACTCTCCCAGCCCCTTCTTTCCCGCCCTTCCCCTTCTAATGTCTTCTTCCCCGCTTCCTTCTGGTCCCCTTCTGTCTTCAGTCCCTGAAATTCCACACGCACATATTTGTATACACCCGCATCCCCGCTCTCTCACCTCCACTAGGGTTCAGTGAATAACTCACGGGTAGTTATTCACAGATGTTCCTAACACTGGGCACACGGAGGCCTTTATTAACAGAGTTAGGAATAATTCAGTTAATAACAGTTAGGAACCGGTAAATAACTGCGTAAATAACTTTGACCTTGTAAATAATTCAGAAACAATCCACTTCAGCTTCTAAAAGTCCCAGCTTACATCCATTAGCTTCTCCTGGACTTCTAGGACAGCCTGACCGCCTTTTAGGTGCGTGTCCGACTGGGTGGCTTTGGTAAGGGCCTGGGTGATGTGTGATTCTTATGGGTGTGTGACGCGTGATTATCGAACTGAACACAAATCGATCGAAAAACTGCAGCATGGTTGTGCGTGTGCTGAAAGTGTTCAAGCTCAGAAGGGTGATTCTCTGCCAATAGTCGGAAGTTCTTCACAGTTATTTACATCGATTTGGAGGTCGTTTTGGGGTGCCAGTTAATAACCGGTTAATAACAGTTAATAACAGGGTGTAAATAACTGAGTTAATAACAGCACAGTTATTCACGGAACCCTAACCTCCACCTCTACGCTCTGCAACCTCGTCTTCGTCTTCGAGGTTCCTGGCCATGGCCGACGCCCAGATCCATCCGGCTCCTCGTCGGCGCTTCCCGCTGGTGCTGGCGCGCGCCTAAGCCTTATCTATGTTTCACCGAATTGTCAATTGACACGGATTAATCTAGGCGCTTAGGGAGGCTGAAATACCCTTAGAAAAGGCTTGGAAGCACCCGGTGTACATCTGCATCCATTGTTTCTTGCGAATTAGCACCCTTGATCTGGAAGTTGCTCGTTCGACTCGAGCCCAAGCCATGTCGCCCAGATCCATGCCTTTTTCCTTCTGATTATTCTCACAACATTATGTTGAAAAAACAGGACTCGTACAAGGTCGAGAAGGGAATGGGGAAGGCTTGGTTGCACGCGGCCCTGTGCATCTGCGTGCCGTTTTTTCTTCCACAACAACCAGTACAGCAGACGTCGCTCGTTCGACTCGGGCCCAAGCCATTCTCGTGTCTCCCAACTCTCTTTTTTCCTCTGACAAAATTATGTTGAAAGAATTCAGGGGGAAAATGGAACTCGTACAAGGTTCAGAGGGAGGCAAAAAAAAAAGGCTTGGAAGCACACGGTGTGCATCTGCGTGCGGTTTTTCTTCAACGACTGCATACAGCAGACGTTGCTCGTTCGACTCGAGCCTGAGCCATGAGAATCGGATGATTTTCTTTTTTGTTCTCGGCTCTGTAAAATTGACTAGAAAGGATAGGCTTCGTACAGCGCACAAATGAAGCAGGAAAGGCTTGGAAGCACATGATGTGCATCTGTGTGTTGTTCTTCTCCCCTGCAACGACCAGTACAGCAGACATCGCTCGTTCGACTCGGGCCCAAGCCATGGACCAGAGTTGCGTGTTTTTTTCTCCCCTCCATCCAGGTTTAAATGTTGATCGGGAAGACAGGCTTCGTAAAAGCTTCAAGGGAAGGAGAAAAGGCTTGGTTGCACTCGGTGTGCATCTGCGTGCCGTTTGTCTTCCATTATGGCGTTACGGCAGACATAGCTCGTTCGACTCGGGCCTGAGCCACTTCCGAGCTTAAATTCTTTTTTTCTCCCTTCCGTGCAAATGGTCGGAAGTACAATACTTGTGCAGGGTTCAGAGGGAATGGGGAAGGCTTGGTCGCACTCGGTGTGCATATGCGTTCATTGTCTTCTTCTTCTATTTCTGCTGCAGATCCTACTCGTTCGACTCGGGCCCAAGCCATTCCCGAATCCCATCTACGTTTTTTTTCCCTCAAAATTCTCATTCCTACAAATTTCGTTGAAGCACCAAGACATGGACAAGGGAGACCGGAACAAATGGAATGAGGAAAGGCTTGGTTGCACTCGGTGTGCCTCTGCGTGCGGTTTTCTGTCTCGACAGCATCATGCAGACATCGCTCGTTTGACTCGAGCCCAAGCCATATTCCAGCCAGCTCATGTCTTTTTGTTTGCTATCTCACAGATGGCGTTGAAAATGTAGCACTCCAACAAGGAGCCAGCGAGGAAGGGCTTGGTCGCACTCGGTGTGCATCTGCGTGCCGTTTTTTCCCTTCCATCATGGCTAGTACAGCAGAGATTGCTCGTTCGACTCGGGCCTGAGCCATGTGTCCAGGATGTTCAACTGTTTTTTGATCTCTTTTCTGTAAATTTCGTTGAAAAAATAGCACCCGTATTAGTCGCAAAAGTCTGATTTGGCTTATAAGCCCAGATAGTGAATTTCTGAACCTTATAGCCTAGGCTTAACTCAACTGGTGCGTACATTATCAATATCGGATTTAGGATGCAACCAGAGGGGGGTCCTTTTGGGTTATAAGTCCAAATATGGGCTTATAATCCTCTATAAGGGGCTATAAGGAAGTCTGTTGGCCTATAAAGTTCAGAGATTCACCATAAGCCATTATAAGCCAAATCGGACTTTTACGACTAATAATAATAATTACAAGGAGTAAATAAGGCTTTGTCGCACGTGGTGCGCATCTGCATTCCATTGAATGACCTGGAAAATTCACCGCAGAGTTTGCTCGTTCAACTCGAGCCCAAACCATACACCAGACCAGCCCTTTTTTCTCCCTTTGTCAGCGTACGGAGTCAGGGAACGGAACTAACGTACGGAAGTCCCACGGTTCAATTGGTTCATTGTCCCGTCTTACGCTCTTTTTCTACCAGATTCTATCAGGAGGCAGTCGACTCTAGCCCTAACCCTTCATCTATATCCGTCTTCAAGTTGTTACCTCCGTACGAAGTTATGTTGAACGAAGGCCTATAAAGGGGTCAAAGAGGAGTACATTTTTTTTGTGGGCAATCAGTGCCGGGATAGTGATGCAGCCCTCCGAGGTTTCATTGTTCTAGCTCACAAATTACTAAACAGAATCAAAACAAGCCGAGGAAATCAACCTCGCAAAATTCGGAGACATCCGGTTCAATTCGGAACCATCCGGGAAAGCAAGCACATCATCAGCAGCAGTGATCCGCCACAGCAGCCGCTAGATTTTCTTTTGTTCTTTGACCTTTGGCTTTGACCGTTTGACGTGATGCTGGACTCTTGTTTCTACGCTATAACACAGGCCGGCGCCCAGTGGCAGTAGAGCTGCTCCAAGACGAACACCATGGCTCGAAAGATTCTCCCCACTTCTGGAGCTTGTGCTGTATTCACGATCGACCCTGTTGCCTCGCTCAACGCAGACACCCGTGAAGATTCTGAAGCTGTCGCTGCTTGCAAAATGCTCACCAGCAAGAAATACGCAGTCGTCGCAGACGTGCGTAGTGACGTGCCCATCGATTCCTGACTCATGTTCTCCGAACAGCGCCCGCATCTTCATGAGTACTGGGAGCCCCACAACGAATGCGTTGTACATTTTATCCTGAGAGGGGTGCCACCCGGGATTCCGAATAAATGCATCGAGCCATCCATGTCCTTGCCGATTCTCCCTGTGACAAACGAGCCTCATCCGTCCTCCCGGGAGCCGCTGAAGCTGTCGACTCCATTGCCCTGGAGTGATTGCTATATCACCGGGGTTCCTTTGCCAGAGTCAGAAGCCCCACTCTTTTTACAGAAGATCCGATCGAACATGTTCTCGACGCCGACGAACTCATTAGGGCACACCGCTTCTTACGAAAAGACGTGCAGAAGAAGCAATGGGCACTTGCCGAGAAGGAATATGAGGATGCTCAACGCACCCAATCCGCGATGCCACCCGTCTCTGCTGAGGAACACGCCCTGGTTCAGGGCCTGAGGGACGAATCAAGTTCTTCCGTATCTCAATCTGGTGCGCGCATCCTAGTTGAACCATAGTGTTTGAATTTGACTCGATTCGCTGCAGGTAGTTTTCCTCCACCGGATCCAGATCACACGCCCGGTAAAGATCAAAGAAACGACGACGACCGGAGTTCATCTTCATCTGAGGTATCTGCCGCTATATCCGCCAAGCGACCGCCTCAGGGTTTGGTTATGGTCAATTTCACACACGATCTGTCGACGATGGAGGAGTTGAGCGATCCAGAGGACTTTTTCAAGGAGGTCGAAGCTATCGGGAGGTACAGACATTTCTCTGACAAGTTCTCGACGCCCTCTGAGGTACGACCTTCTAGGATCGAGGAGGAGGCCTGGCCCCGCGTTGCAAGAGCGAAAGCGCAAGCGCTGAAAGATGTGATGGAGGCGGCCGCCAGCAAGGATGCCGCAGCCTATGATGACCTCACTAGTGAGAACACACCCTTGTTCGAACTTAGCCCCTTCCGTGTCTAATTCTCCGCCAGTCGATCTATTGATTGAGCGCGAAACCTTCAAGAGCCGGGTTTACCGCTTTGCCTCGAAAGTAAAGAACAAACGCAGAAATATTGCCCAGCGCATCGTCCGTTTGGCTCGCCCCAGGCCAGACAAATGGTGAACGGAGTTCCTACGTTGCGATGATTCTTTGCCCATGCGCACAATAATTTAACATTTTATAACACAGTCCCGGTCGAATTCGAGTGGCCGGCGCAGATGACTCTCAAGTCAGCAATTAAAGTCGTAGTAGATGACACAGAAGCTTCCCGGCGCCGCATGATCACCTCAGATTCGTGAGGTGCATGAGCTTCGGCGGACATGCCTCTTCGTATATTAGTGGATTGCACGACGAGACCCTGCAACGGATCCTGACTGCTCCGCGCAACGTGCAGTACCAGCGCCGATCTGGATTCTGGTCTTCCCAAAGAAACTATTTAGTGTGCGGAGGATGGATTCTCCCAAGATTCTCCGTTAGTTGCGGTCGAGAGTCGGCTGGTGCAGGCGGTAAGTGAGTGCAAAGAGATGGAGCCGAGACATTACTCGCTCAACTCGCCAACTTGCTCGTCTGGCTCCATGTCGGGATACCTCTTCCGAATCCATTCACAAAACCGCGACTCGGCGAGGAGGGGAGAAATGCTCCAATCAGCGGGTGGAACTAAAGACGAAGAGCGAACACGCACCAGTGTGCGCCACGAACAGTAAACCCGCCTCCAACATTGCATCGTTGACGGTTGCAAAAGGCATTGGCCAGAGAATGAAGAATGTACGTCCGAGTTGGAAATGGCGCCAGACACCGTTTGGATGGGCCGCCCACAAAACTACGTGAAAGGATGAGCCAACACGCACCTTCCACTAGCGTAGATAAAGCTCTGCGCGGCATGATCAATCGCAGAGAGAATAAGAGAGGCGTTGGAGTGGGGACATCGACCTGCACAAACATTGGTTAAGGTGGAAAGTACTCGGGCGGATATTGGTGGAAAACGGCGTTGAAAAGAGAAGAGACAACATTTAAGCAGAGGACGAAAAATAGAGTGTATTCACTGGACAAAAAAACTATAATGACGCGCATTTAAATTGACGCTCGCAAAGCCTCCTTCCACTTCCATCCTCCGTGGTATTGTAAGAGCAAAACGGCGGTTGGAGTGCGAAGCGATTGATTGGTGCGTGCGAATGCGAGTGCGCTTGAAAGACGGGGAGAGTAAAGGCTGCGATCATTTGAATCCACCCGCCAACCATCCGCTGTTTACAATAAAACCGTATGTGCTGTGCGGCGACGGAAGTGCCTTCATGCTTCCCCAGGGATTGAGGACTGGGCCAAGTGCGGGATGCAACGTTGCACCAGCGGCACGGAGGAGTGCTGCATCTTTTTCTGCATCTTCACGGCCGAACGCCTAAGGCATATGTTAATAAGAGCGTGAGTTTATCCCATAGGCATACAGTGATCAGACTCGGTATTCTGCGCTCAACGAGAAGTTTGAAGGTAGCCGGCCAAGTATAGCCCAAGCTAGCAGAGTGGTTGGCCCCGGAGTTGAAGCCGATACAGAGATCGGGACGTTCGAAATCGCTGCCTTGTTCTCGCACAAAGTCGTGATATGCCCTGTAAAGACACTGGATAAGCCGGTCCAAGACATGGTAGCAAGGACCAACTCTGGGACAAATTCAAGCACATAGGAACAACCGCGCTTAACTTTGCAATTCCTGGAAACTTATCAGCGAGAGGACAATTGAGCGAGACTGAACATGCCGACAAATTTCAACATCATGAGTTTTGCGATCAGGGGCTTCCGGACCACACATGATGATCTACCATCGCAGATTCATTGAGTAATGGCTTGATCACTTCAGAATGATCGCACCTTGAGTGTCTTTACTTGGGGAGTGCGATGCAGAATTTCTTCGAAGACACGGCTGCAGAAAAATTCCCTGGAGCTGGCACCGACAATCTGATGGAGGGTTCAGAAACACCTAGGCAACCAGGAGAGAAAAAAAATACGGACGTGCACCCTCAGCGTTTGCTTTTGAGTCCACCCATCACCATCGCTCAGCTTGCTGAGTCCATATAAAATTGTCATGGGAAGAGTCAGAGTATCCGACATCGCAATCATGGTGAATATGTCGGGTGGCGTTGACTGTGGCGTTGACTGTGGCGTTCTAGAGAACTTGCGTATCTCATCACCTAACTCGCCTTCCCAAGATTGCCCCTCTAACGACACCCACTTGTGTTTGACGCGTTTGGGGACCCAGGCAAGATGTCCAGAAGCATCTTTAAGGCTGGAAGCTGCAATCATGCTCTGTCCATGTGCCAGCTTGTTCAAGTAGCATTGAGACGGGCTATCGCGTAAATCGTGGCATGGTTCATGATGCAGCCTGTCTGCAATTTCCCAATGCTCACGGGAGCAGCAGAGGCTGAGCTTGCATTCTGGACAAGGAATGAGGCGCATCGTGTCATCCACCGTCGTGCCTTCCAGCACGGCCTCCATGCGTATCACCATATCTGTGCGCGTACTGGGCAAGGAATGAGAATACGAAGAGATGGCAACGGAAGGGGCCAACCAGACTATACAGCGCGGTTCCCGTTCAATCCAGGAACGCTTCACCTCAATCTGCCTTCGAAACATCAGCACACGAGCAGAAAAATGATAAAAGAGCGATACCCGGGCAAATAATGACAATACACATTAACTTGTTGGGCGGCCAGTTTGCGCAGTTGCTGAACATCGGTCGTCGGCTCCTTGGGAAGTATGGATACAAGTTTGCTTGCTGCGACGGGATTTTTTTCGAGCTTGCTCAGCTCCTTACACATGACTTTGTGCGATTCCCAATCAGACTAGAGGAAGACATGAATGAAGCGCCCTCTTTTCAGTCTTGCAAGCGCGCACGTTTTGACACTCTGCGATGAGAATCGGGTCAGTTAACAGACAAATGCCACCCGAGCTGAGAGGCCCGACCTGTATCACAGTAACTGATCCGATGGCATCTGCTGCATTTGCGAACCTCGACATTTACATGCGTCCCCTTGAAGCAATAGTGGCAAACCAATCCCACTAAAGCTGCCCATGGTTTGCCCTGCATGGTGGTCATGAAGAAAGAAATCGTGAGCGTGACTTGATCGGAACACACCGGACTAAACCCGGATTCTTTCAAATATGATAACTCGATTATATTAACACCTAACGCGTAACGGCTGGGTTCGTCGAATCTCCAAAACGTAACGCAAGATGCTCGAAATCGGCGCCCCAAAAGTTCACAATTTTTTGTTTCCCATTGATGTATTTTTTGACCAAATTTACTGTCGCAGCATGATGGCCAAGGCATTAAACGGACGTCTTCCTTCTCTTCAGCTCGCCGCAGCCGCCCTACAATGTCGCGCATATGTAGGACTGCTGAGGAAGCGCGGGGGGAACAAGAAATTGTGTTCTAGTATGCTAGTATTTCGGTCAAAAGAGTGAACGTGCTACATCTGGGCTCATAAACACACACAACAGAAACAAGACGTCCTCTCCAAGATGACGGAGCCTGCCGGCCACATAGCCCCTTCCGCTTGGCCGTGCTCGACCCCCCGAAAGCCATGGGCTTGAAGATCCAGCCCCGAAAAGTATCATCGCTTCATATGTATATCGCCTCGCCCGCCTCAGAGCGCCGAGCCTCCGACGCGGCCTCGATTCCCATGAAACGGACGGCCCGCGATGTCGCAGCCCGTGCAATGCACACTCATCATCTCCAGAATATGCGACGAGGGGCGGAGGTAGTGGACCGCTCGCCAGACGATCCTGGAATCCAAGAATCCGAGGTGGGGAGCGGCCATCCTGGCTACCGATGCACGAAGGTGTGGGTAGTGTCGCGAGGCAGCCAGGACAGGGGAGGGAGACCGCTCGTGAGCCTCGAAGAATCTGAGCTACCGACGGCGCTGGGCAACGTCCATCCTAGCTCCCGACTCACTCCCGCGTAACGCAAGGACGAGGCAGCAATATGCTTTCCGCACGCCGGCCAGGACAGTCGTAAACCTCAAAAAGATCTGAGATATCGGCGGCGGAGGCAACGTCCATCCATCCCATCCACCACCACAACGACCCACTTCCTCAGGACGCCGTCCCATACGGCACCCAAGCGACCGTCGCGCTGGAATTCTCTCCTTTTCTCTCCGGACTCGCAACACTGGCAGACAACGCGAACGCGAACGGAGGTCGTGCTTTCCTCCTCCACCGGCAGCTGCCTTGCGCCGCCTCGGTCTACGATGTATATCAAGTCTGAGACGATGCTAACGAGGACATCCGAAGCTGCCGCCGCCCAAGTCTGCGAGCGAAGCGACTGCCTTGTGCATGTAGGGGGTAAGGACGAGGCCCTGCTCCGGGCTCATAGGCTTGCGGAGGCGACGCGGACGATGATCATGCTCCCGTCCACCACCGCCAGCTGCTTCGTGTGCCGCAGCAACTACGAAGTCTGAGAGGATGCCACCAGACCCGAAGCTGGGCGGCCGCGGCCGTTCCTGTCTGCGAGCGAGGGACTTGCATCTGCCTCCGCCGCGAAGGGGGTAAGGAATCGGGATGCGCATGGGCACGGGGGATAGGATGGCAATGGTGGGGGTGAGGTGCTTTGAAAGAGCGGAGGAATGGATGCGTCGGGATGGAACGCCGGACAGGCGACGTGCGGGCGACGTGCGGGCGACGTGCGGGCGAGGGCGACGGTCGGGTAAGGAGGCACGAAAGGCGCGCCATGCAAAAGTACGAGGGGACGCCGTGCAAAGGGCAATACCGCCGTTGCGCGCCGCCGGCAGCGAGCATCCTGCCGGCGGACGCACAGCAGAACTGTCGGGGTGCGAGTGCGGGTATGCTGGGGGCGTGGCACCGGAGACGCCCGGTACACCTCGCAATGGGATACAGCTGCGCCTCTGGATCGACTGTCATCATCCTCCTGTATGACGCCATCTCCCCCTCTCCCCTTTCCACCGTGCTCTTCCCACCGCCCGCTACACCCGCACTCGTACGGAGGAGGGGTCGGGTCACCTCTGCACGTCGACCAGGCGCGGGGCGCATGCGTGTGTACGTTGTCGTCGGCTACTTACGGGGAATGGTGGGCGGCGGAGGAGGGCGTCTGCGTGATCTTCTTCGCGTCAGAGTACGGGCATGGTGATATAGCTGCCCACCATTCTCCGCAAGCGGCGAGCGATGCTCGTCCCCTCCGAAACGCGCCGATTGTGAAAGGACGACGCGCACGCGGAGCGGTGGTGCAGCACCTGTCGCTGTCTGCGCCTGCTGAGCCTCTCGCCATGTTCTGCCTTTCACACATCTCGCGGAGTAAGGGACAGCGCCCTTGATGGGATGACGAGTCGAGACGAGGACCGATGATAGTGCGAGTGTGCGTGAGCTGTGTCGAGAAGCAGTCTTAGGGTGTTGTAAGCGAGCGCGGGTGGTGAGAGCAGTGGTCACAGGTGAGCGGGTCGGAATATGGGTCCAGGGGCACCGACAAAGGCACCAACCGGAAGTATAACACAGGGAGCGCATGCCATCCCAGCCGCAGGCCCCGGATTCCAAAGTCACGACGGATATAGGAAATGCAGCAAGATTGCGCTGGGGGACGCGTCAGAATAGGGAAGACATAGACAGAAATGGAAACGCACATTCCGCAAAACAATGCCCTGAGCTGCGCCAGATGAGACGCAGATGCACATGTATCCATTTCAGTCGGTTTGCAGTGGTGCGGTGCAATCTGTATTATCTCTTCGGTATCGGCGCAGCGAGATCCGCTTCGTGAGGTCGACCAGAGTGGATGCTGGGACTCGCCGAGAGAGTGACGGCCATAACAGCTAGACCGATATCCGTTTTAACGCATCAGCGGGAGTTTGAGGAGTCATCCCCCGGTCATCGAGAGCAAGTCGTGCCCCTCCGATTCCCTAGCACTTGCATAGCACGCTAATCCACCCCAGTTACCTGGCAGGAAAGTTCCGTCCAAAACGACAAGTCACGTTCTCCTTGAGACGGACGGCCTCATGCGCGCCCTGCGCGCGCCCCATGGACGCCTCGTTGTATTCCTGGCGACAAATTCCTTTTTGTTCTCCCCGACCTCGCTTTGAAGTTTGCGCTGTAGCCTTTGGGTCGACCCAGCAATATGGGAATTTGGCGCCGAAAAGATCACAGATACAGAAGGCTTTCGCGCAGTTGGTCGCCACAAGCCAGTCGAGCTTCCCCGATATGAAGCCAGAAACAGCGCAAGACCGTTGTCGCCGTCGCCCATTGCTAGTCGAGGTTCGGCACTTCGGCCGCCCATGTATGGTTCTGTTGTTCGCTCGTTGCTCGATCGTGTGACTCAGTCCTCCTTCCTCCGGGCACCATCTTCTCGCGTTATCGACGCGTTGGAGCGCCCCAGCGGTTTGCAAAATTGCTCTTAACCTCGTCCACGTCTCACCGCCGACTTTTAACCCTGTGAGCGGCTGTTCCCAGTGCCTTGGGCCACTGCGCCACTTCAAGTGTGTTCTGCTTCGATAGATTTTACAGTCTCGGGGGTGAGCATATGAGCAGCAGACTGGCAAATATATGTGGACTTGATGACCCGTCCCGCGGGCCGCGTGTCCTTCCTCGCTGGCTGGTGGTTCATCATTTCGCTCGTTCGATCCGAGCTCCAGCCTTTTGACAGCCGTTATGGCGCCAGTTTTTGGGGACCTGCTCTATCGTTGCGCACATATGTGATATATTGGCGTGGACTTGAAGTGAACTAACTTGCTACACGGTAACGCCTGGGTAAATCACCCGTTATAGGAACCTCAAGTTGCAGCCGCTCGCGGCTCGCGAGGGGTGAAAGCTGGTGAAAGCTTTTTTGCTCCGATTCTCTTCCCTGGTCTGAGCCGATGACCGTTTGTTACGCAGATACAGTGGTGGGAAGGCTTGATATGGCGTGGTTCACGCTTGCCATGCGGACAATAACCGACGTATACACCGCGGACCCTGCAGCAAGACGCAGCCCGTTCGACTCGGACTCGAGCTTAAGCCATGGTGAACTAAGCCGTGTGAACTTTTTTGGCACGTCGAGCCTGAAATTTTTGGAATTTGTTATCTTTCCCCAGCTGCTCAACCCAGGATTACACTTGTATGTCCCCCTGAACCCCAGCTCAGCGACAACCCCATGCTCACACAGATACGAAGCGAACCTCATCAAGTAGAGCATGAGGTAAATTATTTGTAAATTATCATAAAGAAATTGCGCATCTGTTTGCTTAAATAACCCCACAGAATGGCTTGGTAGTGCCCGGGGCACATCTGTGTCCATTGGCTGGATTCCGAACACCAATAAATTACCTGCAGAGTTCACTCGTTCGACTCGAGACCAAGCCATATGCTTAAGCTTCGGATGTTGATATTTTTTTCGTTCGCAATTCTCTTCGAGCTAAAGCGTCTCCCTTTGCGCAGATACTGTACGGAAAAGCTTGATAGCGCGTGGTGCGCATCTGCATCGGATAAGCTGAACACAAAATCGCAGCAGAGCCCCCTCGTTCGACTCGAGGTCAAGTGATAAATAAGCCTGTTGAGTCTTTTTTTTCATTCGGATTCCTCGTGAAACTAATGGATGTGTTTTAGTACAGATGTAGTGCATTCAGGGCTTGGTGGTGCCCGGGGGCACATCCGCATCCAATATGCAGAACCTGAGAGGCTTCTGCGGGGGTAGCTCGTTCGACTCGAGGCCCGAGCCATGAGCTTGTCATTTCCAGTTTTTTTTTTTGGGTCTTTCTTTTTTGTGTTAGAATCTCTGACGCAGTGCTACGCGCTGCGCATCTGTGCTGCCTGTGGTATTGTATCCAGTACAGTAAAGACCCTCGTTCAACTCGAGGTCAAGCCATACTAGGGAAGCGAAGTCTTTTTTGTTCGAGATTACTGGTGGAATGTTTGATTCCATCTGTGCAGGCAGTGGCAGGCACAATAATTTTAAGGCTTGGAACGCCGGGGTGCCTTTGCATATGTATCCGTATAATTACTTGTACGGCAGAAGCAGCCCGTTCGACTCGGGTCCAATGCATGTGCCTATATCATACGAGACGCTTTTTGGCCCAAATCAATCCATGGGACGCACATGCGGCGCGATGCTTCCGACTTCGGGGCAAACTGAGAGTCGGACATAGGCGGCTTCTTGTCTGGGCTAGGCACCACACTACAGTTTGAGAGGCGAACCAAGCCCACTCAATATCTAAATATTAAGCACTCCCTCAAAGGTCTCCCAGTGGTGTCCAGGCCACACCGCAGCCTCACTGCCCGACCTCTCCGCTCCATTCGCCGCGTCTTAGCCCGAGTTGTGCGCCGCACCGATAAGAAGAACCAACAAGCTCGTTTTCACCCTGCTTCCTCATCGTTGGACATGCTTCACGGTGGTCTTGAATCGCGCCTCGAGCTGGCCCGGTCTCGTTCGAGGCGGAAAACCCGGTTCTCCAGGTTTGAGAATAGCAGGGCCGTCAGTGTATGCGAGTGGCCTGCGTGGTTGTTTCTCGTCATTGGCAGTCCGAGGCAGATCTGTTCCGGCCCCGGGTTAACGGAGCACCTTTACGCTGCACAGAGTACGATCCGGATCTCGAATGAAGCCTTTCAACGCATGGGGAATGGAAGATGCTTAGGGCAACCGACTCAATCATAGCGAAAGATCACGATAGCAAGATGTATGGATTCACGTGCACAAACCAACGAACGTTCAACGACGGATGGAGAGATAAGTTTTGCCTGAACAGATGTGAGAACCTGGAGTTGTGATACATTATTGTCACCGGAATTCTGCCGGAAGCAACGCACCTAATCCTCCGGAGGTTCAACTTGAGGAGAAAGTTTCATTGTGACTTCACCTCCATCACCCTGCTTCTCGTCTTCATCAACTCGGCCCAGTCAGCGAGGCCAAAGATGCCGGGCATTCGGTTCCAAAATGACTTCTGCCCCTCGGCGAACTCTTCCCTGGCGAACTGACCACAGTCGAAGCAGAGTTGAGGACCTGTATGCTCGAAAACCGATTCGTCCAATGGATTCACATCTAATTTCTGGCCGATCCAGAAGTCAAGGATGCCTCGTGCATCAGCAATCGCGGCATGACATTCCTCCGGTGAGGAACAGAGCGAAGTTGGTAGGTCCCTAAGGAATCGGTATGTCCCCAGTTTACCGCGCAACATGTCGACCGGCGAAACTAGGCACGTTTGCTGTTGATCGGGGCAGAGGGTGTCCCACCCCGACCCAGAGAGAAGCTTCTTCCTGGGATATACACACAGACTGTAGTAGATGGTGGGGAGAAGCCATGGTGCGTCAACTTCGGAGGCGGCACGCAAGGCGGCGAGGTCCACTCTAGGGTCTCCTGCTACGAATTCGACATGGTGGTCTGCTATACTGATATTTACTTCGAGGAATCGGGAGAGATTGGTTGGGTACACAGATTCGAAGTGGCATAAAGCGCGGCGGAACAGATATTGAACGTCGTATTTATGAGCAAGGCGCAATATTCCGACGACGGTGTAGAAATCAGTCGGGGATGGAGGTGGCATAAAGAACCTGCGAGGACTTCACAAATAGGACAGAACTGGGAGCACCGTGACGTACCCAGAGTCGAATACAGCTCTCAAAAATACTTCCACATCCCTGGCGGTGTCATGGAGGCGTACGACGGGCGTCCCCTCGTATGTATCAGCTTCAAGAGGCTTGGGTTGGGGGAAGGTGTTCATATCACGGAATACAGAAGAACGTGCACATATAATGCCGCTATGGACCCGAAATATCGTGTTTTCTGCGCGAAGGATAAGGGTGGCGTCCGGGAACCACAGGTCTTCAGCGCGTTGGAGTGCTTCCGGAGGAACCTCTTGATCCATGGGGAGTTCCTGGTCCCCCAGGTTTCTGTAGCACGTAGCCTCAGCGGAGGTCAAGCGGAGGTTGTGGTGGTCGGAAACAAGTGCTATGGTGGCATATTTGGCGCATCAATGATGGATTTACGCGGGCACGTGCTTACCTCTCCTTGTTCTCGACTGCCATGTCAGCAGCAGCCGAACTGGAACGCGTCCAGGACTTGTGGTTCCCAGACGCCGATCTAATACTTCGTGCTGGAAATAAGCTGTTCCGCGTCTACAGCCACATTCTGGGCGCCCGTTCAACTGTATTCCATGACATGGTGGCTTTCCCGCAACCTGCGAATCCCGAAGGCGAAACGATCGATAACCATTCTGTCGTCGTTCTCCATGACTCGGCGGCAGAGGTGGAAGTATTTTTGAGAGCTGTCTTTGACTCGAGGTATTTGCCCCATTTCTATTCCGCTGGAGCGATAGCTAATGTCTCTCAGTTTTTTCATGCCGGCACCAGCCGCCACCACTTTTCACACTGTTATCGGTGTTATGCGACTAGCACACAAATACGATGTGCAGTATCTCTTTGGGCGTGCGCTAGGCCATCTTTCAGTTCTTTACCCCTCCGACTTCGCGGAGTTTATGGACTGGAACTCCGGAATGGGAATCACAAACATATCGTTTCCCAGTAGCATCGACACCGATATAATTGCCCTTCATGCCGCCTTGGAAGTTGGGGCACTCTGGCTTCTTCCCAGCATCTACTATGGCGTATGTCAATACCCGTCTCGGGAATTTGTGGCCGCGGAAGCACGCGGGCACGGCCTGGGTGTACACGAACGCGTATGCCTGGCCGCCCAGGTCCACCTCGTGCGAGGGACGGCGGTGAATCACAAATTCCTCACCAGTCTCCCGGATGAATCCTGCACGGAGGACTGCGAAGTTGTAATATCTCAGGCTCTGGAGATTCTTTCGGACTGGAACAGCTCGGATGGGGAAAGGGATGATTTAGATACACTCGGGAGTTGGGCACTACTCCGCATGGATGAGGAACTGTGTTCTCGATGCGACGGTGTTGGACGACCGGCATTCGATGACGCGCAACTGGCCTTTTGGACCCGGATGCCGGCGCTCTTTGCCCTGCCCTCCTGAAGGAGATGCGACGAACTGTGATGCAACGAGCGGTGTGATATCCTTTTGTTTTGGGATATCTTTCAGGTGTAAGTAGTTTACACAAACGTACCGAGCGGCACTAAAGGAATCGTGGTGTACGCCCATCAGGAGCGGGATCATCTCGTGCGAGTCGTTTTCGTCCGACGTCGTGGGCAAGCCGTTCAACTTCTAAGTTGGAGCCGTTTTGGCGGTGCTCACTGCTCACGAAGAATCCCGTCCAGGCTTCTCTTTCCGTCCTTAGTCGCTGGTTGGAAAAATAAGGGTTGTACAAGGTCCAGACAAGAATGGGAAAGGCTTGGTTGCCCTCGGTGTGCATCCGCATTCCCTTCGGCGGCGTTTGAATAATGTTCGACTCGGGCCCAAGCTACTGAGGAAGATCCGACCGCTTTTTTTGTTCACACAAAGATCCAACAGGGACAGCGTACAGATGGGATCATTGGAATGAGGGAAGGCTGAGTCCTGACCCACTCGTGGGATATCTGCGCCACAAACGGAGGAAGGAAGGCTTGGTTTCAGACGATGTACATCTCGTTCAAGCCATATGTAACCCCAATGGCACGTTTTTTGTTCTCTTTGTCCCGGATTGGATTGCTTGAAGAATGTAGGTCCTACACAGGCCAGGGCACAGAGGTAGCGAGGAAGGCTTGCTTGTCTGCGGTATTCTATATCATAACTTACGTGTTGTGGTAAATGCTGAGCGCTTCCGAAACAATGCTTAGGACTCCAATGTCGGTCAATAGGCAAGGGCCCCGTGTCCCGAGGGCCACCTAGAAGTCCCAGACTTCTGGCTTATTGGTGGGTGGAAACGAGTAAAAACGACCCACCGGGAATCGCGATGTCAATGTCGAAACGGAGCGTAGTCCTGACCGAAGGGAGATTATTTCTTAACGATAGGACGGGAAGATATGTGCGTCGCAAGCCCATTCATCATCCGATGGTTCAAAAAACAAGAACGAGAACTCATCAGTACAGATGGTAATTGATTTTCATCAAAGTACCCAGCGCCTGCGGACCCTGGCAGTCCGTAATCTGCGTCTCGTTCCCCAACTCCGCGACAGTCTGGTTCTCGACACAGACTTGCGTTTGCATCGGCGAGCCTGGGAAGGGAAAGTTCTCAAATGTGCAGTCGTCGGCGAAGCCATTTGCGGGACATGTCGTGCAGGTGATGTTCCAAAGCCTGCAAATTGAAACACGTAGTTAGCAAGGCGATCCCAAGGAGTGCGTTGCAATAAAACGCACTGTTGGCTCAGGGGTCCAACATCCATGTTCAGGAATCCTCCGGCTTGAACCGCAGTCAGGTGCTTTCCGGGGAGGTGCGCATGTCTGAGCACGAAGTTCAGGTAAGGAGTAAAGAGGAATGTAGCAGTGAAGAAGACGGACTCGATCAAGAAGGCTGGCCCTGCCTTGACCAGGTTCCACGGTCCAACTGGCACTTCGGGCACCCACATAACGACCAAGAAAGTGTCATTGAGATTATCCACCCCCAATTCCATCGGGCCGATGGACGCGCTGCCGTCTTGGTTTGCGAGGTTGGGAGTCCCGAACGAGATGTTCTTGGCCGCCGGAGGGGAACAAATTGTTGCACGCCCAGGGCTGGCCGTGGGTGTAGCTGATGTGAGAGGAAAGAGCGTGGTGAAAAGCAGGACAACTGAGGATGCAAACATGACGCCGGCGGGACGGCGGTGAACGAGGGAAGCGGAGAAGGCTGGAACGACTTCAGACATTGGCTGCTTTTATATCTGTCAATGGCATGTGCGATCTGCGCGTCGTCGTGTGGGTAACGGCGCATCAAGGCTGCCAGGCATCATGTGAACGCGAGCAACAGCTAGCGGAGCTGTATGAGTGTAGATGAGTGCGGACCAAGTGCGGACGTGGGTGAACGTGAAGTAATGCAAACACAGAGAAAGGTCGAACAAGGCGGTCAAAGTGGGGACGGGCACCGCCCTTGATCGATCCGGCAGCTTTGTACATGTTTGTCCTCAATTGCGGCTTCCTCGTTCATGTTCCTTCCTCCAGCTCTTTCCTCACGCATGTTGGGTCCAAACTGTTGCTGAGGGAAATGCTTAATGAGCCCATAGGTATATGGCTCCGTGGTTAAATGGCTCCAAACACGATGAGATCCTCCATTGTAGCGGACAACACCGATGAACATGGTGCATGAATCGGAATTTTGAGGCCATAAATCATGGCTTTCACCCCAAACAACTTTATTGCGTCTATTCGGCTTAGTTTGCGTCCAATTTCTCGGTTGTTGAAGTTTCCTACGCTCTAAAACCGAGGAAATACCAAGTATTTCGACATCTTCAACGTCCCTCCGACACTTTATTCACAATCCAAGCACCTGAAGCTGCTTAGACGTATAGTGACTCCATGTGAGTCATTCTCTGTAATATTCGAGGCGTATCTCGTCGTTGACCGTCGTCGAATTCGTTGCAGGGATGGGGTCGTCACACTATGTGACATCCGTCACGGTTCAACCACTTTTCGCTCGTTGAGGCCTTCTCAGGTTGTTTGTAACGTGAAAACAACTCTCAAACGCTTATATATATTAATAAGACCTTTAAGGTACAGACGATGAAGATATTGAAGGCTTCTATTGGCCATCCCAGTATATTTTGTGTAATCGCCGCAAAAAGCCTAAGGCTTGTTCATTTTCAGATGAAATGGCCCGACACCATAATGAAAGTTGCAGGGATTTACCCTCCCCACAGAACTACTTTGCTCTTTCTATTGATTTCCCCCTGATTGCACAAAATTTGATGCAAACTCCGTCGAATTGATTGGTATTGCATTCGTCTGACCCAACAAAATAATCAGGCAAAGTACTTCTGTGATAGCATTGATTTTATGGGGGGTTTCCCTTTTGCTCAAGAGGCCCAGGGGTGCAGGGGAAAAGCCTTAGACTTTTTGAAACCCGAAGGCGGATGCGTGTCACGAACGTGACTACAAGGGTTTCAACGCGTGCGAGGAGCTGGCGCAAAAAGGTTTAAACTTTTTTGTGGCTGGACAGATTCTCCCGGGCTCATGAGAAATGTTTTAGGGAATAGGCTTCCCTACACGGCAACGGAGCCCAACCGACTAACAGTGCAAAGTAATTCCAAGATAATCGCAGGGATTGCACGAAATACTATACCACCCCTCACACTTAAGGAAAATAAAGCAAAGGGCTCCGTTGCACAACTTTTTGACTAGTTTCCTTGAAATCTGCCGACTCACATTTTCTCAAATGTCCCATGAAACAAAGTAATAAAGCGTCCAAAGTTGGAACCGACCCATACCATGAGCCAAACAAGACCAAAGCTGCCGCTTTCGGATCGGGTGATGCCCGTCCCCAGTCAAAGTTCCAAAAAAGGATTCAAGGACGTGTACGTTGTGTGGCTTTGTTGTCCCATCGCCGAGTCACCTGACTACAAGCAACTTTCCTCCCGCCACCATCTTCTCGCGTTACCGACGCGTTTCGACGCGTCATTGGCTGGTGAGAGCTATCATGCTTCGTTGGACAGTCTTCCCAAGGCTTTTGCGCTGACGTTTCACCTCCCCTGCGTAGATTCAAGTACTTGAAGACTTCCCCCCGAATCGATCTTGAATCGTGGTTCAGGAAACGCCCCAGCCATCTCCCAATGAAATGGGAATCTCACTTTGATCCTCGCAGTGAGTGGAAAAAGTGGCATAAAATCTCTCTCGTTTGCAGTTACATTATCAAGCAGACTATTATATCGCTCGTCAAAACCGGCCAGGGAGTTGCGATCCCCGGGGTGGTTGGTCAGACTCCCAGGTTTCTCTGTCAGATTACTGCTCTCTTGGTCAGTGTCTGTCATCTTCCGATGTCGCGGCGAATGTGTAATTGTAACTCTGGTACCAATCCAGCGCGTATTAAATACCAGACCGTGAACGGTGAATCAGCCAATTCACCTAAATGTCTGCTTACAGATCTTTCGCCGTGGTCGGAGGCGGGACGATAGGACTACCCATTGTCGGCGCTCTCGCTACCCACAATGTCTCCGTTATCCTACTATCACGGCCAGGATCTTCGACGAAGTCGGTACCTCCGACGGTTCAGGTCGTGCACGTCGATTATAGCGATGCCGCGGTAGTCTCTGCGGTATTCAACCAGCACAAGATAGACGTCGTCATTTCTACGGTGAATATCAAAGCGCTCTCTGCGCAGAAGGCGCTGGCGGACGCGGCGAAGATCGCGGGGGTGAAGCTGTTTGAAGCTGTTTCTGCCATCCGAATTCGGGGCGGCTTCGGACGCACAGCCGGAGGGATTCCACGATACAACGCTCGGTACCGGGGACAAGCATAAGGCAGCAGGTGCGAATATACCCTATCGCCTGTCTCGCCCGTCAACTTGTAACCACCAGAGTATCTGAAATTCCTCAACATCCCTTCAACCAGGATTTTTGTGCGCTGTGAATTCAATTCGTGATTTTGCGGCTATTGAATACCCTCGCAGCCCGGCCTCTTCATCGAATACATACCGTGGGTTCTCGGGTACGCCGACGACGGAAAAGTGAGAATCGTCGGCAAAGGGGAGGCGCCCGCGTCCTTCACCTCCATCGACGACATTGCCGGTGCGTCTTGTTCTGAACAACTCTGCCTTTGGCCTGTACCTGATGCGCAACAACTACGCAGGCTTTGTCGCATATATTCTGACGGCCCTGCCACCCTCGCATCTCGAGAACCAAATTTTCCGGCTCGAGGGCGACCGGGCTAGCCTGAACGAGCTCGGGACGCGATTCAACACCACGGTCGAGCATGTGGACCGCATCACCGGAGAAAACGTTGAAGAAGCGGAGGCGAAAACGATCTTGTCGGGTCTTCTCAGCAGTGGGGCAGCCAATCCGGGTTGGGACGCGGCGAATGGAGTGGAGAGGTCGGGGAGCGAGGCTGCGGGGAGCGGCAATGCGGTGTGGCCTGGACACCACTGGAAGACGATCAAGGAAGTGCTCCATATTTAGTCAATGAATGTGACTGAACTGGCGTTGGTGAGCTGAAAAGGCACCAAAGTTCACTTCAGTTAGACCAGTCAAATCGGACGTACCTCTGGGTTGGATTAGCCTCGAAAAAAAGCATCAAACATACGGTAGAATGGCTTGGGCTCGAGTCGAACGAGCGATCTCTGCAGGTAACCTCGTAACCGTTTGAGGTATTAGAAGCAGACGTGCGCCGGGCACTACCAGGCCATTGTAGGGTATTTGAACGATTACGCGTGAATTAATAGCTTCACGAGACCTTACCAGGAACCGGCGCTGCATTGGCTCATAGAGGTACTAAACGCCGGTATGGCGGCCTCGGTGACCTGAGGCTCAGGAGACATAAGAAAAGTCACCTCGAGTTGAACGAGTCAGCAGATCGAATCCAACTCGGTACGCTGGGTTGGATTAGCCTTGAAAAGAAAATCAACAACCGATTGGTGGATGGCTTGGGCTCAAGTCGAACGAGCGATCTTCGCGGGAGACTTTCATCTCTGGTGCCCTGGGCACCACCAAGCCTTGACTTCGCTACATCTCCACCCGATTATATCCATTAGTTTCACCAGAACCTCCAGAGGAAAAAGGGACTCAGCCGCTGAACCTTATTTATCGCTTGACCTCGAGTGGAACGAGGGGTCTCTGCTGTTACGGAATCGATGCGTGTATCTGATGGAGACGCCTCACGCGCTATCAAGCTTTTCTAGTATCCTATCTGCGCAAACATGCGGTAGCCCGGTGAAAAAAGTTCCTAACTGTAATAAAAACTGGTTCGGACCGTCATAATGGCTGGGTCTCGGGTCGAACGAGCGACACGCCTCTGACCTTGCAGTCATCGAATGTAGATGTGCCTCTGGGCACCACCAAGCCTTGACGTTGCTACATCTCCACCAAATCACATCCATTAGTTTCACGACAGGGTCGAGCGAAAACAGGACTCAGCAACACATTCTCATCGCTTGACCTCGGTCGAACGAGGGATCCCTGCTACGATGGAGTGGACAGTGTATTTATTGTAGATGCGCACCACGCTATCAAGAAGTTTTGCTAGTATCGTATCTGCGCAAACATGCGTTATCCTGATTGAAATTCGCGATAGTAATACAAATCGGTTTGGGATGACCTCATGGCGGGGTCTCGAGTAGAACGAGCGATCTCTGCGGCTAACATTTTGTCCACAGATTGGATGCAGATGTGCCCCAGGGCACTACTAAGCTATCAGATGGGATACTTGAACGAGTATACGTGGAGCAGCTTCACGAGAATTCACTGGGAGCTGGCGCTGCCTGGGCTCAGAGTCCGAGTCCGCTCCTGGAGCTACTGAAATGTACATAAGCATCGAGGATGGGGTTTGGGAAAGACAACAAAAGTCACTGTACCTCGAGGATGAGTTAACCTAGGATCAGAAGTGCAATTCAGTGCGGACGCACCCCTGAGTTGGATTCGCTTCGGAGAAGAAAAAGAAACAATCCACTGCTGGATGGCTTGGCCTCGAGTCGAACGAGCGGTCTCTGCAGGACAGTATGATCACCTGGACATCGGCCGCAGATGTGCTCCCGGGCACCACCAAGCCATGCTGTGGACCATTTGAACGAGTATATGTGTGTTAGCATCAGCAGAATTTTAGAGAAATTTCTGGCCCCGACCTTCAAATTTTAGCACGAAAATGCCTCGCGGACACCATCTTGTGGAAATATTTGCTTGAGCTGAACGAAGCCAAGTTCCACACCAGATCGAATTCTGAGCAAACAATCAGGTCGGGAAAAAAATTCAAGGACACAGTGTCATTGCCTGGGCTTTAGGGTGCTGTTTAATAGTCCTGTTTATAAACCGGTTTATGAACAGCTGTTTATAAACACGGTTTTTAATCTTTTGGTCAAACCACCGGTTTATAAAGATTTGTAGGGGGGGAAACTGGGACCAAACCAAGATCCGAACTCGCATTTTCCCGGCCAAATTTTGTTCCGCACACTACCCTGCCAGGTGGAATTATTCATGGGGGGAAATTATAGCTGTGAGTTACGCTCAAAGACCCTGAAAAAGCGTACCGTTTCCGGCGGCTGACCAGAATATGTAGATTTTGCAGCTTCAGACATCCTCTGAGTATGGCGGTCAGTTGGCACCTTTAATAAAAACACATATATTTTGTGTCTTTTCGCCGAAAAATGAGCTTTTTGGGCCGTTTCGAGAAATTTTTCGAGGTTCCAAACTTTCGTGTTTTTTTTTTTTGACATCGTGCTGTTTTTTTTTTTGTCAAGTTCAGAATCATGTTTCCTTCGGTGTTATCAGGCTACGGCCAGGCACGCCGGTGTGATGGACCATCACTTCGGCGGTGTCTGGCAGCTCGCGAACACTTTACTCTCCGTCCACAACGATGGCAGGACCAGGGTGAGGCTAGCCGGTGAGTCAATCCTGCTATTGGCTTTACGGCCTTGGTTATTCAGCAAGGAACTGTGGTCTGAACTTCTCTTCCATTCAGCTAGAGGGAGGTCAGACTTCAGACAGTAGCCTTCAAGTTCAACCAACAACTAAGTCAGATTGAGGAGACAGGCTGACAGTGCTCTGCCTCTCACAAAAAGCAGCCAACCAAGCCTTACTAGTACTATATGGCAGGCTTTAGCGAGACAGCGTGCCAGAGGTAGGAGGGAATGTAGTAGGCCATCATCTCGGCATGCACAGCCGTCCGGCCTGACAACTCCGAAGAAACTCGATTCCGAACTTTAACAAAAAAAAAAGCGTGAAACACGATTTTCGAAGAAAAAAAACACGAAAGTACGGAACCTCGAAAAATTTCTCGAAACGGCCCAAAAAGCTCATTTTTCGGCGGAAAGACACAAAATATATGTGTTTTTATTAAAGGTGCCAACTGACCGCCATATCTGAGGTCCCCAAAGTCTGGAGCACGCTCTTTGGTTCCATTTCAAAGACAGGGAGCGAAAAAATGAACTTTACCGCCCGTCTACACGCCCAGAAAGCAATTTTGGTGCCTGGTTTATAAACACGTTTATAAACAGCCTGTTTATAAACCAAACATTATAAACCGGTTATAATTCGCTGGGAATAATAAACAGGACCCTACTGGGCTTGGGTCGAACAAGCTCCGTCTGATGACCAAAGCCTACTTCAGCGATTGCATCCAGGGGCGCATCAGCGCTACCAGGCTTTTGGGTCTGTGAATATCCACGGCGCAAGTGGGTTTCTCTAATGTAACTGCATGAAGTTCAGCCTATACACTTCATAGAATCACCGGGAGTACGAAGCCCCGAAAAGATGCGAGTCGAACAAGCGGTGACTGCGAAAGCCCCTGGAGAGAAAGACCACGAGATGCAGATGCCCTCCGAGCGCTACCAAGCCTTTATGTAGCTGTATCTGCATTGATTTCCGTTACTTGAAAAAGCAGCTGGTGCAAGAAGATTGAATACCACCAAATGAGGGCTTGGGCTCGAGTCGAACGAGCAATGACTGCTAGTCCATCTTGAAATCCAAACTACGAGATGCAGATGCCCACTGCTGGCTACCAAGCCGTTCTCTTGCTATGCGCATTGCGGACCTATGGTGTGGTTCACTTAGTCACCACCAACTTTGGACTAGTCCCAAATTTGGTTGGCGAGATTTTTTTTTGCATGGTCAGTAGCTGAGCTGGGGAGTCACTGGGAGAGAGACGATAACCGCCTTTGCATGTGTGTTGCTGCTCCAATATCTCAAAGCAACTTTTTCCCGGGGTAATTCCAGCCTTCAATCACAACTTTGAAGTCCCGGATAGATATTCCCAGTAAGGATTTTGACTCGGAGGTCCAATTTTTAGGGTCATTAAAACTTAACAACAGATATGTGAGCACATATAAGCGGCTTGGGAGTGCTCTCGTCACAATTTTGGCACAGAGCCCCAAATCCAAGGGTGCAAAGTTTTACAACTCCTTCATTTTGCACTGGTTGAAGTATTCGAGTTTTTCAGTGAAGAAATTGGTAAAAATTGGTTAGGATTTTACAGGACCTTTTTCGGCGAAAAAGGAGGTGAAATTTTCAAAACCTTTTCATAGCATTTTTCAGTTGAAACCAATGTGGAAAATTGGAAATAAAGTGGGTGGTTTTTTCAAAAGAGTGAGGGGGAGGCTCGAGAGGACAGCCAGGGGTACTTCTAGATCTGTGAGTGAGTTAGTGCTTGTGCAGTAACAGGTGGGGTGTCGGCCGCGACGGGGGACCAGCGTTTCGTCTGTTAAAGACTCATCAGGCGGCAATCTTCTCGTCTTAATAGCGCGCACGTGATATTTCTCATGCCCGATTCGGAATCCGCGGAACTCGAACGGTTTGAACGGCAATTGGAATTGCACGTTCAGTCCGGAGTTCTACGCATTGAGACCGAATAGATCTAGGTCTGTGTATCCTAGCATAAATTAAACAAGCATTTAATTCAGCTGTAAACCATGGATTACACAGAGTGCATTGCCGTTGATTCCCCGTTCTCGACGATACGATGGCACAGTGGTTATTCTGTGTCCAAGGTAGGCAAAGAAAGTTTTCTCTGACTGCGAGCTGATATTTTTAAATTATCGCTGCGACAGTGCAGAGGGACTCAACAACTTAGTTGGTACATAACGCAAGGTATTAATATGCAGCCAGTTCCAACAAGCAAGCACATGCTGCAGTAACTGACCAGACACAGACATTCTGTCTATTGCCCGGCGCACCTAACTAGAAACAGTGTCCTACGCTGATTCCGTCATCTGGATTGCCCACATAAATTTTCCCTGTTGTCTGCACCGAACGGTACATGCAAAGATCTAAAATAACAAGCCAACTCGAATTTTTACCGATCCGTACATTGCGCCGCAACAGGAAGCGGCAGCCCACAGGGCTGCCTGTGGCGCAATGGGAGGGGAGGTAAAAAAACGGGGCCAAACAGTTATTCCGGATGTCACTATTTAAAGGCTCTAACCGTCTTCGTGTTGACTTTATTCAACACGTCACCCAAGGATCGTGGCTTTTTGAACGAGGCAAGAAAGCGGTCTTCAGATTTCCCAAGACCGCATTCGAACCACGCCTCGCGCAGGATCCTCCACATCGGGGAAAGATCTACATCTTCCCAGAGTGGATTATGAGTGAGTTTCAGAACATACAATCTAGCGGTTACATCCGAGCTTCTGGACTCGGAACGCGCTATGAGGGCACTGGGCCGCTCTTTGCTGTATGACACGTCTGAAAAGACGGCTTTTAGCCATTTTCCCGGGTAGCCTCGAGCGCGAAGGCGCTTGAGGAAGGAGGCCTGTATTTTCTTAAAGTCCTCAACTTTAGAACACAATCTGATATAGCGAATAGATTCGCCGCGAACCCAAGCACGCTTGGATTCATCAGAGTGGCAGGAACTCCAGGGAATATAAAGGTAGGAATTCAAGGCCTTCTGGTACACACGTGTTACGATCTCGACATGATACTGTCTCGAAGGTGAGCTTAGAGGAACCTCTAGCGACACATGCACGTCAAGGAAGGGCAGTTGGACTCTTGACGAGGTCCATTCCATCTTCATGTTCGGATGTAGACGTCCGAAGCGTTCCTGGAAGGCAAGGACTGCATTATGATCGCCGACGATGATGCTGAAGACATCATCGATATAGCGTCCGTAATATAAAAGCATGTCTTTGAACTCCTTCAAGGCGCTAACCTCTGGGGCCGCAAGGAATAGATTAGCATATGAGGGTGCGAGAGCAGTTCCCATAGCCGTTCCGATTACTTGACGAAAGGTTTTATTGCCAAATGAAACGTAGTTGAACTTGAGCACCAGCCTCAGTAGGAGAACTGTGAGTTCATCCAGAGAGTTGATTTCAAGCTCAGCCGCCTCTTCGAGAGTGTCAAAGCTCATCGGAGAAACGCCCAGCATGTCTGCTACAATGTTTATGCCATCCTCAATTGGTATATTGGGATACATTGCAACGACGTCGCCGGATACGAGCCAAATTTCCTTTTCGGTCGGTATACGAACATCGAGAATATCCCGACAGAACGTCTTTGAATCTGGAAGGATCCAAGGAAACCGAGCAAGGAGCGGCTGAATGCGAAAGTCTACCCATGCCGAGGCATTCGCCAACAGTGTGTCAAACGTTGGGACGATGGGCCTGGCAGATACAGGAAATTTGTGTATCTTGGGCAAAACTTTGAGAACCGGAATTTTCAGGATCTGACCATCGACTGGATCCTGAAGCCATTTGAATTGCTGTCGCGTCAGAAGACATTCTGACTTGGCAAGGATAGCTTCTAAGCTGCTCCAAAGCAATAAATGGTCCGGTTCGGCCTCGACGTAGGAGGGGTTTATGAGCAGTTTCCAGGCTGCATCATAGTACCACTCTGCTGTTACCAGACAGAGTCCAAGATTTTTATCGGATGGCACAGCAATTACTCGCTCATCTTCCAGAATCTTCAAGAGTTTGGTAAATTCTCTTGCATTGAGATTCGGGCGGATAGTCATGCACTGCCGATTTTCGACGATTTTAATGCAGAGGTTTCCAGCCAGATCTAATGCATTCTCCATGTGCCGAAGAATTTTCTCCGCTTTGGCATCCAGTGAAGGAATGTGGAATTTCGCAACATAAGTTGGTTGGTCTTTTTCCACATCAGAATGAGACCACGTCGGACCACCAATAAGGTTCCGTCGACGGGCTGCATCTGAGAGCCGAAGCCTCCGAGTGAAATCGTCAAAAGACAATTTAATCGAAGTGACCGAAGTCTTTATCGGTTTGGGCACAAACTTAGAGTTGAATGCCAAAATCCGAACTTGGTCAAAGCTCAAGGTAACATTCGTCATATTATGGAACGCGCGATTTGTAATTCTGGTATCATAGAATAGACAAGTCATACGCGAAACAACGAAAGCACGTTGAAGAGCTGGAGTTGCGAGGAAAAAACGTTTGGGGTAAGTGGCCGGTTTCATTCGATGAAATTTATCCGGGCTTACCCACGTCGTAACAGCATTGGAAGTTTCCCGGGCAGTCGGAACGGGATTGAGGCGTTGGATTTTCATCCTCTGCCCCGACCCCGCTTCGGCTGGTTCGTCCCTCGATGATTTCCGTTTGCGTTTCCTCCACCACCCCGGGGTTTGCTGCCCGAGGGCGTTGCATTCCGAGGAGCGGTGTTCGTGGACGTCTTCCTTGCAGGGTGTGGGTTTTTGACCTGGCCTGAGGGTTTCGACGACGACGCCGCAGCGCCGCCGGCGTTTCCGCGGGACTTCGAGTTGGCTTCTAGACGAAGAAGTCAACGTCAAGGAAGACGGCGGGATGGAGGGGAGAAGCATACCGTGGTATTTTTGCATCTCCACCTTGACTTGTTCTTTGACAAGCTCTCCGACGGTTTTTGTACCGTCGGCCATCTCCGCATCAGCGTTCGCAGTAGTAAGAGCAGCGAGTTTATCTGCCTGCTCCTTCTTCTGCCTCATGGCCTTCGCTGCTGCATCGAGTTTAACGGTGCAGAGCTCAGTCCTGAGCGCTGTGGCGACCGCGGCAATGTATACGTCATACATTGTGGCTGGGAACTGACTCCCAGCCAAGAGGGGTTCCACGATCGCGCCGAGTTTAAGTTTAAACTGGGCGGTCACCGTGTCGATGTTCGTGATCTCACCGAGGAGCTTGGCCGTACGAGCATGGCAAGCCAGCAAGTAGTCCGAGGCTGCCTTCTGTGGACCAGCGAGCACGTCCCTCATCGCGATCATATCCGCTTGAAGACCCATCAAGCCGTAGCCACCGAGAATGGCTGCAGGCTTGTAGGGTGGGATATGAATTGCACGAGAAATTTCGGCGGGAATTGCACCCCCCTCCATTTCCGTAGCAAGTCGCTCCCTGGCAGCCTCCGCAAGGGAATGTGCCAGGGCCCCGGAGACAAAGCTCGACAGAGTCTCGCTATACACCTCAGTAAAACTGAGGAGTATCTCCGGGGTGGGTTTTGCGTGGACCGGGTCTAGGGCAGCCACATGGGCTGCCCACCCCTGCGGCAAGCCGGAGCTCAAGGCCACAGGTAGTGCAGGAGGCACTACGGTCTGAGAGATAGGTTGAGAGCTCACCTGGCGCACAAGATCTTCTGGGGCATCGACCCGTTTGCGTTTTCTGCGGCGGAACGGACATCGGATCACGGGTGTGACGTAACGTGACGTAACGGGACGCGCGGCCTTTTTGCAGCTGTACAAGAGGGAGCTGGGGGGAAGGGAGCAGGAGGTGTTAAGTCCCAAAAAGCAGGGGGGGCAATGTGGCAGTCCAGAGGTGTGTCCAGGTCCAAAGCAGAGCCTCGAGGGTGAGGAAAGAGGAGAGATAGAAAAAGCAGGGTAAGAAGTCAAACAAGGGGGAACTTGAGTGAGGGGGAGGCTCGAGAGGACAGCCAGGGGTACTTCTAGATCTGTGAGTGAGTTAGTGCTTGTGCAGTAACAGGTGGGGTGTCGGCCGCGACGGGGGACCAGCGTTTCGTCTGTTAAAGACTCATCAGGCGGCAATCTTCTCGTCTTAATAGCGCGCACGTGATATTTCTCATGCCCGATTCGGAATCCGCGGAACTCGAACGGTTTGAACGGCAATTGGAATTGCACGTTCAGTCCGGAGTTCTACGCATTGAGACCGAATAGATCTAGGTCTGTGTATCCTAGCATAAATTAAACAAGCATTTAATTCAGCTGTAAACCATGGATTACACAGAGTGCATTGCCGTTGATTCCCCGTTCTCGACGATACGATGGCACAGTGGTTATTCTGTGTCCAAGGTAGGCAAAGAAAGTTTTCTCTGACTGCGAGCTGATATTTTTAAATTATCGCTGCGACAGTGCAGAGGGACTCAACAACTTAGTTGGTACATAACGCAAGGTATTAATATGCAGCCAGTTCCAACAAGCAAGCACATGCTGCAGTAACTGACCAGACACAGACATTCTGTCTATTGCCCGGCGCACCTAACTAGAAACAGTGTCCTACGCTGATTCCGTCATCTGGATTGCCCACATAAATTTTCCCTGTTGTCTGCACCGAACGGTACATGCAAAGATCTAAAATAACAAGCCAACTCGAATTTTTACCGATCCGTACATTGCGCCGCAACAGGAAGCGGCAGCCCACAGGGCTGCCTGTGGTCCAGAGGAGGTTATGAACCCAGGGCACAAGCATTATGCCGCTCCGGACGCGTTGTGCCGTGCCCGGCAGGCCGGAGGCCACACCGTAGGCCATCTACGGACTCAGGCAGGCACCTATTACTCCTCAGCACACGAGAGGCCTGCGCGCACGCGACTCCGGCGAAGCGGAACTCGAATTATACAGTTCACGCTGCGCGTCCACGCCCTCCGGACGCGTTCTACGCGTGGAAAACACGACGAAAGGACGAGTAAAAGACCATTCGAACAGCAGGACGAGGAAGCCGCCGAATTACCGACGCTAGGGTACGACCGGACGCGAGAAAGAGGGACCTATGCGCACCAAAGTCAGTTTACGCGATAAAACGGGCTCAGCGCCGGAAAATGAGACAGTTATTCCGTGAAAAGAGCTTATACTGCGAAAGGAGGGCATCCAGCCGCTCAGATTTTGATACAGCAGGGAAGGCAGCGTGAATCTGCACCTCCGGCGCACTTAAACCAAGTCGCAGAAGCCCTCCGCGCGCCCGAACGACGTCTTTTACGCCTTTTTCACAAGAAAACGCGCTTCCGCACGTCTACTGCTGCCGAATTTCTGCAGGAGCGCTCCCAGCGCCGCGACCCCCGACGCCGCGACCCACCCAGCCGCGATCTATGCGGCCGCACGACTCTACGCGGCCGGGCGACCAGCGGCCGCAGAGGATGGATCTTTGAGTCTGGCAGCGGAAGGGGTTCAAATCGATGCTGAGGAGCTACTTGAACCTCCATTTGGCCCATGTCACTCACCAATAGTCCGCTGAGACGGCCCAGAAACATGTATGGGCATACATCGTGTATTTTTGCGATTCTTAGGCATAACCAATGCTACTGAGGATACCAGGATGCACCCCTAGGCTAGTGTAATCAAGCCTAGGGTCCTTTACATGGTGATACAAGGAGAATCAGAGTGAGATCCGAGCTGCTGGTTGTAAATGTCCAAGATGCGCAAGCTAGACTTACTACTAAGGATATATACCAAGCCCGGACTATCAAACGATGAACTTCTATTGCTACAAACAACCGAGACTGCATAGGCATGACTGGCAGGGAATACTAGATGGCCCTAGGGCACAAGATATCGGTACTAGATGCTTGCTAGGCCAGAGCTGGGCTCACTAGGAACATTTAATACTTGTCAGGAGCAGCCTAGGCTGGGCGTTGAACCCCCTAGGCCTCAAGACTGGAAGCTGGAATGCACCCTAGACATCGAGGGAAGGGCCTAGGGCTGTGTAAAAGGAATGTTACTCACAGGATTCGAACCAACGAGGGTTCCAAGAGATCAGAAGAGTCAGGTGACAGACGCGTCGCGTCGACACTACAAATAGGGCCAAAGTGTGGTTGAATTATGGGAATTACAAGCGCTGGTCCAGGCTGCCGCCTTGGCGTGCGCCCTGCCAAAGTAGAACATGTGGAATAATGCAGCGAGCAGGTCTTATAAACCAGCGAGCAGGTCTTATAAACCAGCGAGCAGATATTACTCACCAGCGATCGAGGTCACGGTTTTGGCGGGTGCAGACCTGCTTTGCCTAGGACATTAGAAAGCACCGACAAGACCATGAGGAGAGCACAAGGAATAATCCAGCGAGTGGATATTATCAAGCATGCCGATCCAGGCACGTCCTAGGGCCGAGCGGCGGGTGCCTAGGGCATTTGGAAATATACCCAATCCAGCAAACCGATCGCACCAAAAGCGATCGGCGATCGGCCAGCCAGACTTCACGACAACTCGACACGGCAGTCGTTTCCTTGGCTGCTATATGACTCAAGACTTTATCTAGCTCGCTCATTTTCCTTTTATCTCCATATATTTCCTGTAACTATATATAAAGCTGCCTAGGAGCACCGCAAAAACCCAGTTCATTGCGACGAGATCCCCCAGACTTAGGTCGAAGGTTTCAATAAAGTCTGTGGTGTCCTCAGGTCGGCTTCGCGGAGATTCGTTCAATTTCTGTTTGTAGTCGTTCTATAAATTGGTGTTTGTGTGATAATTGATTTGAGTTGTGATATAAATTCCATGTTGTCTGACCTGTAAGAAGGCATTCACGTACAAACGAGTCGCTGCAGCACTGGTATAAGCTCCAAGAGGATTGCCGTTGGGTTCTGAGTACTAGACGTGCTGCCTTGCCCCCGGATTCTTTCTGTTGTCTTTTACATTGGTTGTAGGATTCCCAAATAAATGTTCTTTGGCCAGACGCTAGAGTCCACTGTTTACAGCTAATGTCAGTACCGAAGGTGCGAACGGAAAATTCTCATTTGGGATGTTTTCGAAGAATTACCAATAGCTCAATGGGTTCTTGAGGGATTTGGTTAAAAATTGGATAGTTCTTTCGGCTTAATTGACACGCAATTAGTGATAGAGCCAGATGTGCCAAAACATCATTTTTGTTAATGAGCTGAGAATCTGGTCTCCCGCCCCGAGAATCCTATTTGATGAGCCGAAATCAAACCCAGTGAGCCTGGTTCGTTGAGACAAGGACTTGTTATCTATTATTTGTCTTCCCATGGAGCCAAAAGTGCTGATATATCAGTGCTAACAGCGCTCAGCACATTTTGAGCAACAGCATTGTTCAAAATCAATTGTAACTACCCATACCCAGGGGAGAATCACTCATAAAATTGTTCCCAAGAGACTTCCAATAGTGTGATATGAAGCCCCTAGAAGCTTCAGGCTCATTGGACAGGAGGTGGGCTTGCAAAAACCAAAACCCCTGATTTGGAGCTAGATTCACCGTGGACCTGAGAATGTAATATTTTAACTGGTTGGACTCTATCACTAATTGCGCACAAATTGGCTTGAATTAACTGGCTAGTTTTTAAGGTCATATGTGCCCAACTCATCGAGATACAAGCAATTCTTGAGCAGGGCATCAAAATCTGCCCAAAACGGTAATTTTCGATTCGCGCCTTCGGTACTGACATTAGCTGTAAGAAGGTCTTGCAGTGTTGGTTTCTTAAAGTCCTCTGTTCCCTGGGTCATAAAGTTGATGCCTTGGACCTTGGCATCATTCCTAGGGCTTTAAAGTAAGCTCCTAGCGTTCAACCCGTCCCGGAAAAACACATATAAAACATTTGGTTCATTGCCTAGGCGAGGCATTTCAGTCAGTTTATACTACTGGAAGTTCAGTACAAGATTGTAGGCCCCACCCCAACGAGACTTTGTTGTGTTTAGTTCGATTCCAGCTGTCTGCATACTACGGAACGAACCCCGTCCCCGCAACTTTGGTGTGCGCTAATAGTATAAGTGTGTGTGTGTGTGTGTGTGTGTTGGTTGGTTGGTTGGTTTTGTGTTCATTCACGAAGCTAAACTAGTTAGCATTTGTATACCCCATAGTCAAGCGCCCCGTTTCACCGCGGAAGTTCAATCCGAATTCTCCTCCAAAATGCAGCCCAAGCCCAGTGTTTAATTTCTGCTGCGGGGATTCTGGGATGGATGTTTGAGTTTGGCAGCGGAAGGGGTTCAAATCGGTGCTGGGGAGCTGTCTGAACCTCCATTTGGCGATGCCACTCACCAATTGTCCACGGAAGTCGAATCTGAATTCTCCTCCACAATGCAGCCTGAGCCTGGTGTTTACTTTGCTTGCAATCTGCAGCTATGATTTGTTCGACTGATCAAAGAGGCTCTCTGATAGCACTTGTGCTCTACCGGATGTGCACATTTGGCTGTCAAAGCCCTGATTAAATGTGAAAAGGTTCCAAATTTTTCACATCCATATTCACCTGAAAGTGGAATGAATTATCGATGAAGGCTATTTCAGTTTTTACACTCCTATTTATGCTCAAAATCAGGTGTAAATGACATAAAGATATTCAGCAGGTTTTCACTGAGAAATGTGAAGAAAAAGACAGTGAAAAAGCGCTGAAAACTTGAAAACCTGGCTTTCGAATTTTACATCCTTTTTCACCAAACATCTTTCACTCATTTTATTCTTTTTTAGCAGCTGAAAATTGAGATGAAAAAAGTTTTGGGTTATTCACTACAAGTTTCACCTGAAAATGTGGGTGAATTTGTGGTGAAACTCATTCAAAAGAAACCAGCAATACTATTTCAAATTTTCCACAATGGTTTTCACTCAGAAATGTCCCGAAAAACTTATGGATTTTTCAGCTTCATTTGCGGTGAAATTGTTCTGCAAAAATGTCTTGTACGCCGCCGATGGCTTGGGCTCGACTCGAACGAGCTAATTCTGCGGAAACTCCTCAAACCAAACTGTACGTGATGCAGATGCCCTCCACGGGCCACCAAGCCTTTCTCTCCCTGTATATCCCTGCGTTGATATTAGGAGGAAGAAATGAGAATGAAAAACGAAGGAAGCGCTAGTGTGGATGGCTCGGGCTCGAGTTGAACGAGCCATCTCTGCAGAAAGGTATAAAATCCACAACTTGAATAATGGATGCAGATGCCCTGCGAGGGCTACCAAGCCTTGTTCTTGCTGTGCGGACTTAGGTTGATATTCGTTACTTCGGAAATAATTATGAAGGGGAAAAAGCAATGGGTTACTCATCAGGGCTTAGGCTCGAGTCGAACGAGCTGTCTCTGCAGAAAGGTAGCGAACCCATAATAATGGGTGTAGATGCGCACCGCTGGCTACCAAGCCATTCTCTTGCTGTGCGGACCTAGGTTTAACCACGTTATTTAGAGGAAGAAATGAGAAGGAAAAACACTTAGTGAAGAAGCCAACGGCCTGGCCTCGAGGCGAACGAGCCATCTCTGAAGAAACGGGTGGAAGTAGGAAGGCACAAGATGCAGAGGCCCTCCGCGGGCTACTAAACCTTCCTCTTGCCGTATATACCTGGAATGATATTCGTTACATGGGGAAATAATCGAGAAAGAAATCACTGATCTCTTCATGACTTGGGCTCGAGTCGAACGAGCGATGTCTGCCGAATGCTTGTATTGAATCGGACAAAGATGATGCAGATGCCCACTGCAGGCTACTAAGGCTATCCCTTGCTGTCATACTTAGGTGGATATTCGTTACTTGGAAATGAGAAGCAAAAAAGCACGTCGGGTCCTTCAGTGGCCTGGACTCGAGTCGAACGAGCGGTGTCTGCTGAACATCAAATCTGGGAAAACGACACTGAATGTAGATGCCCACCGAGGACTACCAGTCTTTCTTTTGGTGTATATACCTACGTTGATATTCGTCACTGCGGGAAAGAAATGAGGAGGAAAAAGGAATCGATATGTTGCAACAGGCCCCAGGGCTTGGGCTCGAGTCGAACGAGCGGTGTCTGCGGAATTCTTGTTTGAAACCTACACCACGAGATGCAGATGCCTTCCGTTGGCCACCAAACCTTCATTTTGGGTGTATATACCTACGTTGATATTCGTTGCTCGAGGACGTAAATGAGAAAGAAAAAGAAACAGACAGAATGGCGAGGGCTTGGGGGAATCCTGCAGAAACGTCTCCATTTTTAACAAAGCAAACACTGGCACGAGATGCAGATGCCCTCCACATCAGACTTTTGACACATTACCTTGTGACCTTGTACAAGGCCGAAAAAGGCTGAAAAAGGTCAAAAAAGGTCGAAAGGCGACAAGGTCACCGGGCTATGTCTAAATTGCAAAAAAGGTCAAATCCTTCGAAAAAAAAATATTTTTCAGGCATTGATCTGGGCATGGAATGTGATTTCAGAGGGGGAGTTTTTCACTTTTGGCCTTGTGAACTTGTCGCAAGCTGAAAAGGTTGAAAAAGGCGCAAGTTATTTGTCAAATGGCTGATGCACCGGCTACCAAGCCTTTCCAAATCTGTGTGGACCTGGGGCGATATTCGTTGCTCGGACGGAAACGAGAAGGAAAAAAGTGTCGCATGTATTGTCGAAGGGCTCGGGCTCGAGTCCGAGTCGAACGAGCGGTGTCTACTTCAATGTACGCATGTCAGGCCCTACAAGTTGTAGATGTGCAGCCCTGCACCACCAAGCCTTTGTCTTGCTGTACGGACCTAGGTTGATATTCGCTACTTGTGGACAGACAGGAACGAGCAGGAAACAGGTCAGAGATGACATGGGAAGGGCTTGGGCTGGGGTCGAACGAGCGGTGTTGCGGAAATATGGAATGTGCCCACACAATCGCGGCAGATGCCCTCCTGGAGCCACTAAGCCTTTCTCTTGATCGTGCCGTATCTGCGTTGATATTCGTCACTTTGAGAAAGAAATGGGAGGAAAAAACCTCCGTGTACGATGACAAGGGCTTGGGCTCGAGTCGAACGAGCGATGTCTGCGGAAACACTGAAAAACCAGTAAACGACATGCAGATCCCCTCCGGGGGCTACTAAGCTTTTCTATTCTTGTATACTATCCATGTGCTGATATTTGTTACTCGAAAAAAAAAATTGGAAAAGAAAAAAAAAAACACTTACATGATGCAGCAAGAGGGCTGCGCTATCCGTTACAAGTTGGAGGAAGAAATGAGAAGGAAAAGCTGGTGGACCAACTGAATGTGGCTTGGGCTCGGGTCGAACGAGCGGTGTCTGCAAAAGATGGATGAGGTGCAGATGCCCACCGTGGGCCACCAAGCCTTTCTGATCCTGCTCGGACTTGGGCTGATATCTGTTAATTGAGGAAAAACTAAGAAAAAAAATCCCCGCGGCACTAGGCAGTAACAGGGCTTGGGCTCGAGTCGAACGAGCGAAATGTGCTCAAATGTAAGAGTGCGTGAATCCAGCCTCAATTGAAGCAGATGCCCACCGTGGGCAACCAAGCCTTTCTCTTGCTGTGCGGACCCTGGCTGATACTAGCCACTGGGCAAAAGAAGTTAGAAAAAAAAGAAATCAATGTACAAGGACCAGAGCTTGGGCTCGAGTCGAACGAGCTACTTCTGCGACCGTATCGAGAACAAAACCACGAGATGCAGATGCCCACCGCGGGCTACCAAGCCTTCTCAAACCTAAGCCTTTCTCTCGCTGTGCGGATCTAGGTTGGTCCTTGTCAGTTGGGAAAATATTCAAGAAGGAAAAGGAAGAGACGACGTGGTAAGGGTTTTTAGGCTTGACGGCGAGTCGAGTCGAACGAGCGGTGTCTGCGGAAATGCTTGCAAGGAACGATGCCCGTGTCCCTGCAGCAAACCAATGTCTGGAAGGAAAGGTAAAACAAGACAAGCCCATAATTGCTTGGGCTCACGAGCGATGTCTGAAAACGTCGAATATGCCATCACAATTGGTGCAGATGCCCTCCTAGGTCCACCAAGCCTTTCTCCGGCTGTGTCTACCTCAATTAATGTGCGTTAGTTGAACAGAGAATGCGAATAAAAAAGTCAGGAATTCATCCGGATGGCTTGGGCTCGAGTCGAACGAGCGGGGTCTGCGGAACGATCGAGATCAAAGATGAAGAGGCAGATGCCCTCCGAGGGCCACCAAGCCTTGCTATTGCTGTATATTCCTGGTTCCGTAGGTAACCAGGTCTCAGATCAATAATCCCACAATGTGTCTGAGCTGCGCTAGGTCGTTGTAGGTCCGGCCCGGGGGCCCGTTGGGCTTACCAACTGTCCGACTTCAAAAAGAACACGCGCAGAGCGGATCGATCTTGGGACCTTAGGTGAGGCAAGCTTTCGAATAAGCCTTGACCACTGGGCAACGCTTCCGATAACAAGTCCACTAGTGACCGGAATACCTCGCTGCTACACCCGCCCTCGCTGGCTCGACCTTTCGCTGCTGTTCACTTCAACAGACCTCCTTTTAGTTTACACCCTGCGCGTCAGGTGAAGAAATCGGGCGAGCAATTAGATTTTGGCTCTGCAGGGCTTGGGGCCCTATTGGGTTTATCGGATTCGGTAGCCGGTTCTGCTCACCGCCGCCCGGATTTTTCCGCTCCGCTGATTCATACAATCATGACTGATTGACTTGTGCGCGGGCTTATTCATAACTCGCGACAAGATTATTCATTCAACTTGGTTGGCAAGGAAGTCACGACTAAGCAACACTTAGATTAAGATGGGACACGCACCGGGTGATCCCGAGGTTTGATCGAAACACGTGAGGAGCCGAGCCCGAGCATCGCAAGCGGAAGCAAACACTCCTCAACCTACACTTTACCTCTTGGGCTCGTTTGACTTCTGGGTGGCAGATCGTGGTTCACGAGGTGTTTTCCGAGAAGTTGGAGGGCCGAACGACACCACGGATAGCTAAGGACACTAATCTTTGGCACCGTTTGAGTTCCTCATTCATGGTAATCTCGCTTGCGGCAGCTCTTCGGCATGTCCCATGCAAAAAACCTGGCTTAGATTTTCGTGGGACACGCTGTTTTACAAGAGGCCACTGGCCCATAGCATGTCCCATGTAAAACTAGATTTTTTTGGGCTATGGGACACGCTTCCGTATGGGGCCAACTCTTGCTGGATCATATCATGCTCTGATCTCTCTCATCGCCGCCGACATCTGATCGCTCTGTGTGAAGGCGTGCGAGTCGTCGCCGCCACTTACGTGCCGCCACTGTGCCGCCGTCGCCGTTGTCTTCACCGCAGCTCACCACTGTCTTGGCGCCGCCTCGCTTTCACCTTCTTTGCTCGCTCCCTTCACCTCCTCGTCCCATATCTCTTTGTTCTGGCAGCTCTCCCCCTGGATCAGGCTCGGCTTCGGGTAGGGTATCCAGATGGCCAGCATAGCTCTTGCGTCGTCTGAGGCGTACAATTTCAGGTACGTATCTGACCCATCCCTTTCGATGTCGCACTGACGGGATGTGTAGCTTGCCCGCGCTCAAGTGAAAGACGCCCGAGCGCGGCAGTCACACCCGCGTTGTACACAAGCGCCGTTCCCGTCTCGCAGGCCGGTAGCCACGCATGGTCCGCTTCGCGCGAATTCGTGCCCTACGCAGCGTGCGTGGCTTCTCATGCGAGATGAGCATGGCATGGGTTGGCTGGACCACCACAAGTACCGTGACGGCGCGCCCCTCACTCCGAAGTGCAAATAAAGACGCGGGGAGATCATGCCAAGGTGCGCGCATAGGGCCGTCATATTCCTTTGCCCCGCTAATCGACCTGACGCGTCGCTGCGATATGGCGACAAGAAGAGCAACACATGTCCGTGGTGCTCTACGCAATACTGCAAGCGTACGCACGCAACGCGCCCCGTCGCTGCGCCGGAGAGCCACATACGTCGCGGTGCAGAGAACCAGCGTGGACCAAACGACGCCAGCATCTCGCGTGCGCAAGACTCCTAACCCAAGGAAGGCCGCCCACGTCGAGGCCACCCACCTCCCCGCACGCCGCTGCCGCGCCGCCGCCCTCGCTGCCCAACGCGCCACGTAGGCGACTCACCGTGGCCAGTACATGTGCAGATGTGTGCTGTGGGGTCAGGGCATGCACACACGACGCAGGTGCATGGTAAGCAGCAACCAGCATCTGCGCTCCCGCCCTCCTCACACTCACTTCGTTTCCAGGTTTTCGCTGCCCAGGTTTTGCATACGAGGGAGGCGGAGCATGTGCGGCGGCCACGCGAGTCGTGTCTGCTGTTAGCGGTGGCGTGTCGCATACAGCGGCCCGCACACTCCTCCAAGCAGGACCGTTGATAAGCCGTGTATCGGGTTTAGGCCTGTTTCACGCGTTTTTCGCGTTTTCTGTTCTTTTTAACGCGCGTCTCAAGCATAATATCATATCTGATATTATGCTTTGAGCCTACTCTTAATGGGGACTATGATAAGTCCACCCGCAGGGGCTATTCAGAAAGATCATACTGAATTAGCGCTGTTGTACGGGTTACAATTAAAACTGGGTCAACTTACAGACGCTCAGGTTGTACAAGAGAGCTCCCTTATTCATAACGTACCTAGTGGGTATCTGGGGAATTTATCGGTTATGTCTTGAGG
>JARKID010000304.1:0-49049 GCA_029449255.1 Mycena polygramma
TGAAACGTGAATGGCCATCAACACAACCATGCACATAAAAACCCCAGGGTCTGAGTTTCTCGTTACCGTCGATGTGCCACAGGGCATTTGCCCCGCGGACTCGATAAACCCTCCGCTTGATAAGGCCATTCCAGCTGCAGATGCATCAATAATCTGTATATGACACAGTGAGTGAGGTCTACTGACCGGACAATCACCCCGATTGCATCGACCCGCCGTAAACTCTCTTGGACGCGTAAAATGGGGACATGAATATTGATTGCCTCCAAGTGGCCCCGAACAATCAAGCCCCCAGCGAATGGATGTTTCAGGGAAATTTCAGCTACCCGCTCATCCAGCATATCGTCGTCTATATCGGGTGAAGACAGGCCGCGCAGTGGAACGACCAGCACGTTGAATATGGTAGTAAAGTGTGCGGCGACAAACTCCCATAGCATCTGCCACAGACTCCCAGGTATTGCCCATGCATGGAGTTCGATTGCCCTGTCCAAATCAATAGCATATCGGGGTCGCCCCCCGGTCGGGAGTTCTCTTGAGGTACCCATATTCCGAGGAGGAGGAGGGGTGGCCTGGAATTGTTCTAGTGCAAGCCCAGCGGCGATGACAGTATCGACGAGCCCATCGACGTCTTTCTGTGCAAGCCATTCGTCCTCAGATTAGTGAGCACGTAGTGAACGGCGTGCAGTTGACGGAGAGCACGCTCGACAGAAAAAATCTCGACATTCGGAAACGAGTCAATAATGACTGTGCCTCGTGTAGAATCTGGCCAGCATGGACGAGAAATGAGTGGACGGGGTCGCGATCTTGGCTGGTCTTGACCGGTGGGTCATGGTCAAGAGAGAAACGTGGCGATATTTGCGCCTGCTGAGGCACCTGTCAAGGCAATGTCAAGATCTTGATCGCTTCCCGGCCCTGGTTCTCACTGGTTACATATATGCAGTGGTTTATAACCTACTGGCTGTAGAGATTCTGTTTGAACGAATGAATTGTCGTTACTCATAAGCCCTTACTCTCTTCCGGTAACAGGTCTCCAATTGCGTGGCTATAGGCTGGATATTCTTTGTTCAGAACAGCATGGTACCCTTTGTAGCGTCCAATCGATGCGTGCAGTGCGTAGTTAATGAGTGCGGCGAACTTTCGTGTGCCTCACACTGAAGTTCATCCGTCGATAACTTGACTTGTAAAATGCTTCGCGTATGACAGATTCCAGATATCCGCCAGCCATGTCCATGGCGATGCTTGTTGGGATCTCACGACGCGCCTCGCCTTCGGGATGGATATAAATGTCTCATTGAAAACAGTGTTCTCGGATGCTCCTCGGCTTGACTTGATAATCTTGCCAAGTCTGATTTTGCAGCATCTTGCGCCGAAAGATCGTACGTTCGAGGTACCCGGAGTCAAACACGAACCCGATACTGGATACTTGACGCGAGGGCTCGAACTTATGACCCTTGCTGTGGCGATAGAACTAATCTTTGTCCTGAACCCGATCAACGAACATCTGGAAACGCATTCTGGCGGAATAGACATGCCATGTCCACATAGACCGGTGAGTTCTAGCAGAGACACATATAGACCGATAGACCACTGATAGAGTCATAGACCACACAAGACACGGTCACGTAGCGATAGACGCGGCTAGAGATCGAAGTCTCGCTTAGTCGCGCGGACCTGTGCGGACGCACGCGTCTTTTCAAAACCATCACGTCTATTTTCATCATCCGGACATCGCACTGTCGCGATGTGTACATTTCAATGTCGCTTCTCGGTGACCAAGGCGCTGAGAAACAACTCTGAAAAATTTCACCAAGTCCGTTGCCGACCGGCGTTAGGGAATGTATAAAAGGCGCGCGGTTCGTATAATTTATCGCTACACTCTTTCTCGTCCACCCACCTTTGCTGTACGTCTTTCCCCCCTCTGTACCAGTCTGTACACCCTCAATTCGGACAGATCAGTTGGACTTGTCACTCATCTCGGCCTGCTATAGGTACGCTCGTTTTAAATCCTGCTGACCGCTTTTTCCATCGTGCAGGACCTCGATGGCCTCCGTCGTCGCAGCCCCCCCGACGGTGATTGAACTTTGTCTTGTTCAGCGTCGGGTACCATACGTAGTCTCTTTGGTCGCAGTAGTTTTGCGTGTTTTGCGTAGGATAGTTCCATAGTTGACTGCCAATAAAACTGCTGCCCCGCTTCTATCCTGCTTGACCGACCCGGCTTGACCCCAATTAATAATTGCTTGACGACTACGCCCACAAGGAGACGAAATTATGGAAATGATCGTCGTTTGATGTTTTTACGCGATGCTCGCATCCTGTCTATCGGTCTATCCACTATCCGTCTAACCGGTCTATCGCGGTCTCCCATAGAAACGGACTGTCTATCGCTGTCTTGGAGAGACAGGGGGCAGTCTTGCACTCTATTTCCTCTATTTGGTCTCCCAGAGACCACCGGAGACATAGGGAGTTTTCCAGATGAAGATGTATGACGTATCAAACGTTGCATAAATGCAACCACAAACATAAATACTTTTAGGTTGAATATATTATTTTCCCATTGCTCAGATTCCTTTGGTATTGCATAGGTACATCCCTTACCTATGTAGTATGCTCCCCCCGAGTCGATTCCAGTCGTAGGCAGCCACAAAGGACTCGGAAGAACTGTTTTTAAGTCTGTCGGCATTTTCCGCCTCAAACGTAAGCACCAAATCCGGTCGGCTGTCTTTCTGCCGAACTTGCCGCCACACATGGTGAGCACCAGAGCCCAACCCGACGCGCGCCCGCCTTCGTAGTGAATCGTAGGCTTTTGCTTTGACTGAACTCACGAGGCGCGCACATATATATTGTAAGAATTTCATATAACAAATCTGGATTCTAAGTAGTGCAGCAGGTACAGCAGGTTGGACGCGTCGTGCAGACACCATAAAGAGAGGGTGCAAATAGCGAGCTGCATGTAAGCCGTGGGAATAGCATCGCGGCGACACGCAGGGGCAGCCAACACGCACATCACGCACACGAGGTCGCACGGGGACGAATGCGCCGTTCGCCGCGCGGCCGCCGGCTGACGCGGTCCCCCAAGGTGGTTGGCGTGATGGTGGGTGGAAGCGGTCATTACGACGTGCCGCTGCCTTTCCTCGGATAAGAAGCGCGACGCGATTCACCTCAAGCCTCAATCACGGACACCGGTCCTTACACGGCGGAGATGCTGCAAGCCCAACGCACAGATGGCGGGGTGATGACGGCACCGATGGCGGTCGACGGCGGGGGCATGATAGAGCGATATGTACGCGATGAAAGCGACGGTGACGAGGAGCGCAGCGAGATGGGGCAAGGAAAGGAAGCTGAGGCTGACAGCCGCTTGTTTACAAGCGAGAATGATTACCGGATTTGGTGCTTACGTTTGAGGCGGAAAATGCCGACAGACTTAAAACAGTTCTTCCGAGTCCTTTGTGGCTGCCTACGACCGGAATCGACTCGGGGGGAGCATACTACATAGGTAAGGGATGTACCTATGCAATACCGAAGGAATCTGAGCAATGGGAAAATAATATATTCAACCTAAAAGTATTTATGTTTGTAGTTGCATTTATGCAACGTTTGATACGTCATAGAGATGAAAGGCGCCCTACCGTAACGAAAAAGGTTCGAGTCGGAAATCAAGAATATTTTCGGCAATATTCACACCGAGATTACAGCAGTTTTGGTCGAGCCGAAGTTGGATCCAAAACGGAAAGTTTCGTGGTAAGTTTGGGCACAGATGAAATGTAATCCAAAACTTGCCGTTTCGGTTGACCCCAAACCCATCCCGAAATGGGCAGTTTTGCAAGGGATTTCGGTGCTGCCGAAACGGCCGCCGATTGATTTTGTTTTGGGTCGACCGATTTGTATCACAAAACCTGGGAAATCGGCAAAAGTTTCGGCGTCGCCGAAACTTATTGTTTCGGCTGTAATTTCGGTTCAACCGAAACTGAAACCAAAAGCAATGGTTTTGAGTGGACCAATATCTAATCTGCGGGTCATCTGCCGATGAGTGTCGGAGCAGCGGCAGATGATCGTCATGTAGATGCCGCTCATCGTCAAGTAATCTGTAAGGGCAACCTCGAGGCCCGAGAATACTCAAGAGTCCTGACGAGGGGAATCCAAAGTTCAATAAACGGTAGCTACTGATACAAGGTAACGCACCTGACGAGGGGAATCCAAAGAGAAGAAACTCTGAGGATCCACACGCCAGGCTGTGAGTATATATAGCTACTGTACAGAGACATGTGACCGGAGTGATCGGCAGAGATCCCGGGCTTGATCACAGGCGTGATGGTATCGGGACGGACCGGAGGGGCGTCGGAAGGGGGTTCCCCTGACATAATCATCATTTCAAAATATTGCCGAGTGCTGCGACGCTTGAGAATGCCGATAATATTAGATACTAATAGTGAGAGCATGAGAATGGAATATGTATTAAAAAGTAACTCTCAGTAGAATAAGACTCAGGATAAATTAAATAAATGAGCTTGTGACGATCACGAATGTACATTCAACGAGGAAAGGTGCGGCACGCAAGGCGTGCATACACTCCGTCGGATTGAGCCATCTGCCGGTGAATCGCCGGAGCTGCGCCCATGGTAGAGAAATGAGAGCTGGTGAGAGATGCTCCAAAACCACTGCACGCAAATTTGGCGCATGCTGAAATGATGCGATGGCTGCCTCTGCAGGCACACCTATTTCCATCCTGATGCAGAGCGTATGGAGAGAAGGCAAGCTGAGCGCGGATCGAAGTTCTTCAGTGGCAAGGTCTGTGTACCGGAGGCAAAAGTCTGCATAGCCCCATTGCGCTGAGAGGCGCAAGAGCGGGAGGGGCATCGCCAGTGGGCTGGGACTGGGCGTCCATTCGGACTCGCATCGGTGCAAAATAAAGGACAGCGGGGCCAATCCTGCCCGTTCGACCCACTGGCTGAGTTGACGATCACCGAGGTCATGATCGTGGGGCCATTCCGTCGAGGAAATGCTAAACTGAGCCCAGAGCCGCGGCATTTTGAAGGCGATATGGCGCCAGTCTTTGCAGATCTGTGACAAGAGGAGTGCGACGGGAGGCTTTTGGCGGAAACGAAAGATGGGCTGGAAATCCTGGACCGGCGGGAGACACGCGACGAATATGTCGGTTATGACGTCGAAGGGTAAGCTCAAGACTGGGTAAATCAGATTATCAGAGTGCCGAGTTGTTTCTGGATGGTTCTACGCTCCGCCTGGAGAACAGCGAGTTGAGCGTCGATTTCCACCAGACGATCACGTAGAGTTTGGCCCTTCATTAGATCTGGATCAGGATCAGTATGAACGGCGACTCGGCGTCAATACGCAGATACATACATACTCTGTGTCGTAATTGAAATACGACGTTGGATGTTGGTTGGATGAACAAGATCCGCTGTGATGAAGGGAGAGAACAAGCGGGGATGTCACAAAATCACAATGGTCACCAAGGCATCACACCTGAAACGCGAGATTCCGGAGGAACCATGACCAAGTAAGAATGGATGGCCAATATTCATGGTAGTCCCATAGATGCGTTGAAATTCAAGAGTATATGTACAGTTACTCAGAGGAGTCGTGTCCCCATTCAATCCCCAGTTCAGCCATCTCTATTCGCCACTTCACGAGCCACGCCTCGTGTTCTTCCTTCATCTTGACGGGATCGTAAACTTTGCCGTTACGAATCATCTTGTCCCCCACCAATGGGAAGAGATCCTCAAGCTGCTTCTCGTATTTCGACAGGCAAAAATGGTGTTCGTCGATTTCGAGGACGGGGAGCGGGGTGCCGAGCTTCTTGCCGAGCTGCAGGTACGTCTGCAAGAGAGCGAGAAGTGGGCCCAAACTATTGTCATCCTTGTCCCATACCGCGGCGAGCAAGTGGAGATGGCTGATGCGGCGATATGTTTTGCGGTCTGTGTCAACTTGTTCGACCTCGATGAGCGCGTTCAGGAAGTGGATTGCGCCGAGGTTGGCCTGGATGTATGCGGTCTCGAGGGACGGCAGGAGCTTGAGCGCTGTGCGCCACGCAAGCGGCCTGGGGTACGTCGCCAATCGAAGGTCGAGGTGAGTAATGTGCCGGAAGGGAAGAGCCTTGATAACTTTCGCCATGATTTGACGCACGGAATTATGGTTTTCTGGGTGGGAGTTCAGAAGAAAAGGCGACGCATCGCGGTTGAAGAGGTCCGGGGGCGCCGAGTTCAGAGACGTGCTCATCATCAGGTAGGAAGGCGGGTGCACCGGTTGATTCGAGCCATGGCACTGAATGATAAGGAGAGACGGGGATGGGGCATCCGGGGCACGCATGCGACGGCATAGCGGGACGAGAATTCCCCGGACATCCTCGCCAACGCGCACGCCTGTCGGATAAATATGCACTAGCGCACTCGAGGGAAACTCCAGATGATTTAAGACTGTTTGACAGAGGGTTACGTCTTCACGGAGGTGCAAATGGACTAGCGCCGGAAGAGGTACCGTGAAGGTTCCTGCGAAATTGACCTGCAGGGGAAGAACCTTCTCTAGCCGCAGAGTTTGCAGGGTCGGACACGATCGCAGCATCGCGAACAATGCATCGAAACTGTGAACGGAAGACCCGTCGGAATTGCTGGAGTTTGTCAGGGAAAGTGATTCGAGGCCGCGAATGAGCGTCCACGGGAGGTTGATGGACGACAGTGCCAGCTTGCGGAGGTTTGGGATTCCTCCATTCAACACGCCGGCAGGTAGCACCGCCGTAAAACCCTCCGGAATCTCGTCGCGTTTGCTACTCGGATCGAGATTCAAAGACGTGAGGAGGGGGAAGTCGTGTTCAAGGATGTCGGCAAGTAAATCGTGGATGTGGCGCGCTTCACCAGATATCTCCAGCCCTTGTATGCGAGTGGAATGCTCCAAGATGATCGGTATCTGCGCAGAATCACAGTATGCGATCTTCACAGTGAGGGGAGCAACACCCGAACGCTTTAATTGCCCGTATAACCGTGCCCACTGACTTTCGCCCCAGCCCAATTCGATGCAGGCCCACAGTGGTTGAGCCGCAAGCCCCAGATGGTGCCAACGCCAGCACACTTTCATGATTTTCGTCCATTTCAAATTGGCCAGTTCGTTCGAATCGACCGCGTATATCATGATTATCCGGGACAAGAGCTCGTTGGGCAGCCTGCAGATTGGAGCGATTGCATTTCTCTTGGCTTTAAGCAACGCTATCTGCTCATAGTGCCATGCGATTTCGGCATCGATGGAGCCCATTTGTTCCTCGTGGCTGGGATTGGAGTTTGTGTTCTCCTTTCTGGAATTACAGCCGTGTTCAGAAGAATAGTAGGCTGTGAAGAGAACGACGCGCGTACACAGGGGCGATGTCTGGCTTCGCGCCTAGCGCTAGAGATCCATGACTGTTCGGGTCCGGTAATGGCATCTTTCTTCAAAATGTGCCCAAGGGAGGAAGGGCGGGAACGATTGCCCGCAGCTCCACGCTTTGCACAATGCAAGGTGATGGTCGGAAGTAAGATGCACCAATATTTGGCGATTGATCTGTTGTTATCATCACGCAACTTTCCGGGCGAATCACAGTTGGAAGGCAAGCCGCAAGGTACTTACAAGAAATTTAATGTTTTATTGCTGTGCTCGTTACTATGTAGTAGGGCATATTGAACACATCACATCGCATACTTTATGAGGGTTTTTCTAGGCGTACTTCCGTACTTCTCAACCGGTGGTGATGCAGAGGATGCGGACGGACGCAAACTCCTCAGTCGCACTATATACATCGAGGTTAAGCGACGTAGCCGGCAGGCATACTCATTCACTCACGTGAAACACGAGTCAACCACGGGCACCGTCGAAATAAACCCGCCGTCGACGCCGTTGCAGTCGGCTGGAGCGCGTATCAGTCCGTGCGCTCACATCTCAGGTTCGGATTATGTATGCACTCACAGGTGGTGTAGAGGTCGATCTCGCAGTTGGGCGTCGTTCCAGCGGTGACGGCGAGCGAAATAGCCCCTGGCGTGGCCTGGCAGACTGCGTTCTCGGCAACGCCGGTGAAGGTAGCGAGGGCGGTGCCGGCGCAGCTGGCCTCGCCGAAGGTGGAAACGCTCGGGAGGGTTTGCGCAAAGGCGGCGCTGGCGGCGGCGAGGAGAAGGGCGAGGAACTTCATGAGTGAGGTGGGTGAGATGGTTGCCCTCCACGACGAATGCTTTATACCTTTCGCATGTGCCGGCATCAAACCAATTGGTTTCAGGTTGTAGATTTCGGAATTATTACGCGCTCACGATTTAAATCCCTCGATGCGGGGGACATGCCATGGGATGGTACTCGTTTGCTGCGCGAAAGTGACGGCGGAGGAAGAAATTAGCTCAGGCGTCGACTATCTCTTCTTGTGTACTCTAGAGAGTCCAACGGGGGGTTGAATAATTATGCTCGGCGGGGAGACGGGTAGCGTGGCATTTTTGTGCCTGGTGCGGATGTAACCGGAAGATCCTGGATCATGAAGATCCCAGCAATTTTTGTTCGCACATCGTGGTCAGAGTCCGGTAGCCGGTCCAACGGGGTATGTAAATGGGCTGGGCCTTCGCAGCTGCCTTCGCGGGAGAGGCAACACAGGGCAACGCCTCACAACTTGAACCAGCCACAACCGGGAAAGGGCCTAGAAGCATTTCCCCGCGTGGCAAACTCAACTCCCGACGGTCGGGCCGCAAGTGATTCCCGCGTAAAGTTCAAATCTCGTGTCGGAAAAATCAAATTCGTCTGACCAGAGGTGATCTGGTCATATCAGGTTGGATCAGGCGGTCAGGTTTTTGACCGGGTGATAATGGTCGAACCAGGCATTATAATGTTTGCCCAACCTGATCAGATTAGGCTGTGAAAGGGTTGAAAAATCTGACTCGTTGCCCACCTCTTACACTTTCTTACCATGCTTCGTGCTTCTGAAGTGTTTGGTTCAATAGTAAGGAGTAGTACTAGGGGCAACAGTGTGGTAATGTGAGTAATGAAGGTAAAGGAGTATTAGTAGTGCTATTTATTCAATTGCAGTGTGTACTCGCGTACGCATACATGTGTAGGGAAATTTTGGAAGGTCATCGTCTGAGTTATGTACCTTGCTCGGGCCACGGGTTGGCGCTTCACACGGGCTCCACAGCTCGTTAAATTCCCCTAAAAAATCAGTACAAGCCTCGTAAATAGATCCAACGGGTCGGGAAAAATCAGCAACCTCTTGCATGCTGCTAACAAATAGCTACCCGATCGTATAGCGAGGTGGAAAAATTTGGGACCCTGATATGCCCTGACAGTGTCTGATAACCCTCACGGGGAAACCTGATACGACCTGATCAGAGCGTCAGGCATCGTCAGGCCCTGATCAGGTAAATTTCGTTTTTCCGACACGGGAACCAACACTCATACCGAACGATTGAATTGACCACCCGCACGACAATTCGACAACAGAGCACGCTTGTCGGAAAGGTCTGTTGTTGGGAAGTCCCAGACCGATGAGTATTTTGAGGAAGGTTAAAAATTAGCTAAGCTAAGAGATATCGAATTTGGAAGATACGTTGTTTCGATGACACATCCAGTAGACAGAACCGGTCTGGCCTGGCGGGCCACGCAATCGGAAGTTTAAGCTTAGGTGGGCTAGAGATTAGCATGCACACGGAGGACAGCGAAGGGATGCCGACTCCCGCTGTTGTTTCGACAACGTTGCGAATCGTCCGCGAAGTTCAGGAGATGGAACGAGGGCACTTGACGTCGAGAGCTCGTCACTCAAATCACTCGACCGCCGACGGAAGGATTGCATCACGGGTGACAGAACACGGATAACCGTTGTATAGAGTCCCAGGATTATCAATGGTACAGGGCGAACCCTTGTGCGACACCATCAGAGAACGAAGACACGGTGGGCGGTCGACGCTGAACAGCACAGAGCGCAGAAGTTCGTTCTAAGTTCAGAAACATCTGGATCCTCTGATCTTGAGAATGGCGGCGGAAAGGAGGTACCGAAAGGCTGTGCGCTAGCCATTGCAATTGTTGCCGAATTGTGTTCTTTTAATACTTGCCTCCCGTCTACAGTGCAGTCATCGAGCGGGAAGCCGATATATTCTCCTTCAGACAATCTCTTCGACGCCCACGAATACCGGAGGAAACGAGAATCTGCTGCGGTGGAGCAGACGGATTGGCAGGCGAAGCCGTGGATGCATCTTGGAACGGCCTAGGTGGCACTGGGTCGGAATTTTGCGTCACCCACGCATGGGCGTCCATGGTTCCGAAACGGTCAACGTTCGAAACATCCTGAAAATCGGCAAATTGGCCCGTCGAGTCTTCGTCGAGGGCAAGGACGCGGTGAAGCCGCGGTCCGAAAGTAGAGAAGAACCCCGCTAGAGTCGCCGAGAAGCGAAGTAGTTCGTACAGAAGTGAGTGGGTGAGGTGTTGGATTGAAGAAAAGTTATGTTGGAAAAACAATTCAAAGCCACGGACGAGTGCCAGCTCGTCCAGCGGTGAAGTTAGTTGAATGATTTTCCGAGCCGGAAGTGAATACCGCTGCAGACCTGTCCCATACATAAAGCGTACACGGAGATTCCGAGGGAGTGAAGGGCGGACAGCGCAAGGGCGATCCTGATTCTGACTATTACATTTGAGAGCGCAGATCAATCAGTTGTATATACATACTTACGTGCGAGAGTTGCTGCTGATGCCCTGCGGAGACAAGCAAGAAGTGAGGGCCGGAAGTTAGAGTGGAATAAGTCTTGCGAGAAGCTCGAGTGACGATAGTTGCAATTGGAGGCCGACATCCAAAATGAAAATGAATCGTTGGTAGATCATTGGCAAGGGGTCGATCCGGGGAGAAAGAGAATGCGGGGCGGATAGTTAATGGCCCTGGCTCGATTCGAACGAGCAGCTCCGTTGCAGGCGCGGACGATGCCCCTCAAGGCCCGGCAACATCCAGTGGATGTTGCCCTTGAGTTTCAAAAATTGCCAAGCAGAGCAAGCTGAAGAGATAGGCGGCCTCGAGACAGAAATTAAAGTTCTCCAGCATTGACCAAGAGGTGCTTGCGACAGGGATCCAGAGTATTGGACAAAGTACTTATAAGAATTTCGAGCCGTGACTCGGAGATCAAGGCGGCGTTCGGTTTTTTTTCGAGCCAACTTGAAGTCCATCGCGGGAGACCGTGAAGAGCGTAGATTGAAATACAGAGCATAAAAGGAGAGAAGCAGTCGGATACGAGTTGATATTGTTCCATCGACATGAAAGTTCTGGAGAAGAGGGAGGATGCTTGATGATGACGCCTTTGCCAAACACGCGCCTTTGTCTTTTGAACCCACCATTCAGCCTTTATTTCCCCTCCTCTTGGGCTAGGCGCTAGGCGGTACCTGTACTACACCATGGTTGCAATGGCTCGTTCTAAGCGCGAAACTCCCTCGTTACATGAATGCAGCAGGAAATGTTTTTGCACCCAATTCCTCGAATCCTCGTCTGCCCTCAATTCCTCGCCGGCGGACATCCCCAGCAATCCCATTATGTGTCTTATCTGCCCCCGTATCCTACGGGGTGAATGTAGCGGGTAAAAAAACTGCCAATGAAGAAGTGCGCGCGCAGTCTCCCCTTCGTCGCGAAGTATATTGACTCATCAGACAGATCCCTCCGCACACGAGCCGCTGGATGAATTCCAAGCTCTATCGTATCGTCCTGCGTCTCCGCATTGCGCCGGGGCATTGGCATTGAGCCAGCCCGCTCATGCGTCCGTTTCGCACAGCGATATTCGGTCTTAGAAGACAAGCCAGCCTTCTCGCTATTCCCATACGCTCGCGCGTCTGCCATGCTCTGCCATGCTAGCGCCGACGGCGTATCTTACCACGTCACGCCATCCTCGCGTCGATTTTCCTACCGCCGTCGCTCCCCAGTGTCCTGCTCCTTGGCATATTGTCTGCTTTCCCTACCCGCCCCTCTTCACCCGCCCTCTGGCTCCCGCTGGGTGGCTTCGCGACGCATCACCGGCCCTTGTAGCATCTATAGCCTTTCCCGGATTTCGGGCCGCCGCTTGTGTATGCTACACCCCTCGAGCGTCCTTCTGTGTGCGTCAGTAACCTGCGCCCAACTACAGCACCATGCCCTGGATGTCTTCGTCACGGACATCTTGGCGAGGCGCCACGTCACCGTCCCAGATACTTGCACACACCCAGTCCTCCGGGCTCTGCACACACACCCATTCTCGTGGCTCGCAGCGCCGCTCGCCCTCTTCCGCATGCTCTCCGCCCTCTGCACCCCGCGCTGGGTGTCGATTCAGCGTTGCCTTTTGAGCCGAGACCACCGTTTCGACCAACGCGCCGTAATCCCGCCGTGTCGCCGTTGCAGTGTCGCGCCTACATACGCCTTCGGGGCATGTCTTGTCTCTCTCCTACGTATGAGACACTCCGCCGAAGGCCACCGGGGAGACAGGTCAACGATTCCCAATTGACACGCGCGTCTATTCATCCACATTCCCTATCGCGCCGCTCCTCCTCTTCCCTCGCTCTTCAGCCCCCGGCGCCGACTCCCTTATTTTCAATTTCGTGTACGCCAGCCATCCGCCTTCAGCGCGGTCATTCTTTGTTCTTATGCAGCTGTCGCGATCGTGCTGCAGCTGTACTTCCCTCCCAGCACCCCACCCTCATTCTCCCTCTCGCGTTTGTCCGCGTCTGCGCGGATCGACACCGCAGCTCCGTGTCCCTGTGCACAGACACAGACGTGTCGTATCCGCGTCGTCGCGTTCCTACGTCTGTACGCATTTACGACGACACTCCGCCGCGGCTCGTGGCCCGCGGGGAGAGATACGGCGATGCCGGATTCCGTGGAGCCCGCTTATCAGCATCCAGTGTCGGCGTCGCCGGGTAGAGGGAGTGCGAGCAACGGGTCAGCGGGCGAGCGGGCGAGCGGAGAGGATTAGGGGCGGGAGGGAGGATGGGAATTCGCACTCGGTGTAGCCGATGCGGCGCGCGTGCAGACAAGAGGAAGGGGTTTGGGGACCATGGCACGCACGAGAGCGAGCGCATAGATCGTATGTGGACCAGGCTCCGCAGGCCGCTCTACGGGTACTTCTGCGTGAATCCCAACGTCCACGCGGGCTTGCGCTCACCTCTTGGGCCGCTCGCTCACATCTTCGTCGTCGTACTTGGCGGCGCGGACAGCATTGCCTGGGCGGTGTAGGCGTATGCGTATGCTTCCCTCGGTGTTGATACATACCCAGCATCCGGGCTCCCCCCTCTGCTTCCCATTCCACTTCGACAGCGATCTTGAGTGGGCACGGAAAGCGGGACGGTGTATCCGGGCGGAGGGAGAGACTTGTGTCTGCTACCGCGGATGACAGCCTATGCATCCCATTCGAAGACGCACCCCGCCTACGGCTCAGAAGCGAAGGCGCGGGCTTGGTGGCGCCAGCGCGCGTCTCACGGTCCCGCATATACTGTCCGTCTATGCAAGACTCGCGCGGAGTTCCAGCGAGACCGCGCGTCTCGCGCATCGACGTACTTGTGCTCGGTGCCTACCGCCGTCACACAAGTCCACACCATGGAATACCGTGACGAACTCAGATATAAACTCAATATCGAGCTGCCTGACGACTCTGACGAGGCGCTGAATCTCGTCATCCGACCTCGTCCGGCCGTACAGTGGATTCATTCTTCGCTGGTTATCGTCATTCCGCGTGTCCCCAGCGGTGCCCGGTGCCATTTGTCTTTCGTCATCGACTTTCTACGAGGGAAGCCCTCTCTGTAGATTCCTGAGCGACAGCCGCCCAGGACTTTCTGCGTCGCATCCCAGGATCCGCCCTTTTATCCTATTCCCCGCGCAGCCTCCCCGGTCTGCCGCCTTCCGCATAGGCCTGGCGCCATCGGCATCAAACGGCGCTTCTCTGACCTCGACGGCCCGACGGCTCGAATATTGAGCGTGCCTGCATAGACCGTGCGTTCCTGCCTGCGCCCCGCCCACGTCTGCAGCTCGATGGTCCCTTTCACGAACAAGCACTCCCTGCAGAATCCTACCCCCGCCTCTCGATATTCCGCCCAGCTTAACTTGGTCTTCGTCGACCCTCGCCGCACCGCCGGTGATTTATCGCCTTCGACACGCCTGCAGACACTCGCGCGCACGCGCGAGTCGTGAAGGCGCGGGCGATTCGATAGCTGACTATAAATGTGGGGGCCGCGGGCGCGGGGCGTACACATGCATACGCGCGCGTGGAGCACGCTGCTGCAGCCACAAGGTGCGTCTTCCCCCGAGCCTTCTACAAACCCCATCATTTACTTTTATATTTCCCTTTCGCAGTGTCACGTCGCTGTTGCGCACTTGATGACCGCCGCGCTCAACGTTAACGCGTGGTGCGCTCGGTACTCGGTACTCGGTACTCAGTACTCAGCCGCCGCCCTACCGCGAGTCTCGTCGTGAATCAGCTTCCGTAGCCCACCCGGGCCTGTAGACGATGCCGGCGTCGGGGTAGCCCATCGTCCTCCATCTGCGCAGCAGCAACGACACGCCCGCGAGGGTGTACTGGATTCGCGGGTATGCGGAAGCATTAGCGTCAGTCTCTGCATTCCCTCGATGTCGATATCCAGCATCGCGCTTCCCCCTCGGCGAGCCCATTTACCTCGACGGCAATCTTGAGTGGAGCGGCCCGGGAGAGAGCGGGGAAGCGATGAGAGAGCGCAACGAGACAGAGCGACGAGAGAGAGAGAGGCGTATCGAGGCGAAGGGGGAGAGTTACCGATACCCCTCGACTACTTGCGTCTGCTACCACGGATGACGGCCGGAGGACGGTTACCCTCCCCGACGTGAGGGTGAACAGCCGTACGGGGCGCCGCGCCGCGCCTACCGCTTAGAAGCGAAGGCGCGGGTGGGGTGGTGGGCGGAGAGCGTGGATGGGAGGGTGGGTGTGGGGGGAGAGGGGAGACGGAGGGCGGCTCGTTCCGGCTGCATCGCTTCGACCATATCCTCCGTGGTGCCGCCCAGCGTCCTGGTACACCCGTCGCCGTGCCTCCCGCGCTCTCCGCCCGCGTATATACCGGCGAAGCACCATTTCTCGCTCGACACCACGTACCAGCCCATCCACCTGCGCAATGATGGATTTGCTCTACTTACCGTGCGGCGTATGCTCCCCTCGCGTGTGCATTCCGCGCGCTTCAGCTCTCCGCCTCGCGAGCGACAGCCTGCGTGCTCTGCAACTCACACTGTCACTGTGTTATTGCGCGCGATCTGCACTTACGCGGCTTTCCGAAATGGGGTGCTCGCTTCCCCTCGCGCGCACTGCCTGCGCTCTGTGATCTCCAGTTCTGCTCTTCGCCTTGCCAGCGATGGCCCGCGTGCTCTGCGTCTGCGTACGACTCGCTCCGTGTCTTTGCGCGCATACATGGCTTACGCCACCTCTCTGAAATGGGACTTGTATCTGACCCGGGAGTCGGATGTGCTCACTTGGCTCGCGAGTCGGGCTCGATTTTACCACCGTCCTGGCCCTGCATGTCCGATGTTCTTGCTACTTACTCTACGGTGCAATTCATTATTCTCTTTTTTCGAGGCGGGATGCCGAGGGAGGAAGGCGATGGGGTCGGAATTCAATACGCTCAAACACATCATCGGACTTAGATTTCTTGCTTCTTCTGCAGTAGTAGGTCAGTTCTGCTAGACGCAGCTCGCCTCGTTGCTGATCTGGTCATAGCTTTCGTCAAGCTTTTGTGCTTTGAATCTTGCATCCGAGCGGAGTGAGGATTCGACTCGCATTTTATATCCTCCAAATCACTTGCACACTTGGTGCTGTGGACGGTAAGCCAAAGAATTCTTGGCAGTAACAGATCTCTAATTGCGTGCCATAGGCTGGATATTCTTTGTTCAGAACACCCTTTGTAGCGTCCAATCGATGCGTGCAGTGCGTATGAGTGCGGCGAACTTTCGTGTGCCTCACACTGAAGTTCATCTGTCGATAACTTGACTCGACAATGCTACACGTATGACAGATTCCAGATATCCGCCAGCCATGTCCATGGCGATGTTTGTTGGGATCTCACGTCGTGAGTTGTGGCCATCGCCTTCGAGATGGATACAAATGTCTCGCTGACAGCAGTGCTCTCGGCCCTCGGATTGCTGGGCATCGACTTGATAGTCTCGCTGAATTTTATTTCCAACGCCCTTGCCTCCGACCTTGCGCCGGAGGATCGAACGTTCGAGGTACCCGGAGTCAAAACAAGCCGATACTCGATGGCGGTGGCGATAGAAAACCTGTGGAGTGTCGAGCTCTTCGTCCCCAACCAACAGAAGATGAAAGGCGCCCTACCGTCACAAAAAAAGACTCGCGTTGAAATGAAGAGCATGCTTGACAATATTTCAGACTACTTACCTGGGCTGCTCCAGTAGCGTCGGCGCTAATTAGTCCAGAGAGGCGCGGACGCCCTACCGGATTATTCGCACGTTCAACCAATGGCTATGAGTGTCAACCTCTGGCTGCGAAGCACGATTATTAGCAAAACCTTCTCAGCATCGTATCCTGCGGCGGACAGCTCTTATGGCAAGACAGAACGAATCAAGAAACAGACGTCCTACGCGTATCTTCAATTAGAGTCCGGCGACATGTCACCTTCTGGAAACGCCTCAAATTTTCCACTCTCTTCTCCGTGCCATGCTATGCCGTGCGGCGCCCTTGCCGTGGCTGTTCCGAGTCCGACAGTCTCTGAGTGGCGATTGACCTTATCCAGAGCCCACGCTCTTACATAGGTGTGTCGGAAAAATCTTTGTTGGCATATATGGCGATACATTGCCATATATTGCAATATCAGGCCGTCAGGCAAAAAGGTCCCATATAATGTTCAGTAATGTACTATATGCCAATATCAGGCTATATCAGACCTGACCGTCCATATATGCCTTACGACGCCATATCTGACATTGTTGCACCATATTTAGCCTTATAATGTTGCCCGGTTGAAAACACAAAATTTCAACCACCCCTTCAGTTACTTTGAAGGGGCACTCAGCTCTTACTGTAGTTGCTCCTTAACACTCAACTTGTTATTTACAAGGCATTCAGTCAGTAGCCAGTAAGGTAGTCAGAATGCAGGGGTAAGTAATTTTATTGAACTAAAGTAACTTACTAACGGCCTGATCGGGAAGTTTGAATCTTTTTGCGTGAAATCCGGCTGAATGCGGGTCCTCCCACGGATGTCGTCCCTAAACCACCCTAGAGTAGAAAATACATGTATTTGATGGCATATTGTTGAGTCGGAGTGGAAACCGTGGAATGAGTTTAAGATTCGGTAGACAGAAGTTGGATTTCACGCAACATGTGTTGAATCTCTGGATAATTCTGCAGGACAATTTTTCTGCCACTCTCATACCTTGAACGGTGATGAAAACGACCCATTTCTCAACTCTGAATAGTTTAGGGTCGAGTTTGGTATGCATAAAAAAAATCCCACCAAAAATCCACGCGTTGCCGATCAGGCCCTTTAGTAAGTACAGTAAGCACTCGCAGGCGCGCATGAACCATGGTGTAAATCTTGGGATGTCGTTACCTGAGTTATGTACCTTGCTCGGGCCACCGGTTTGGCATTCCACACGGGCTCCACAGCTGGTTAAACGATGTTTAAAATGCATCGCAGGCCAGTTAAACCGTACCAAAAATGGCAAAAAAAATGCAAATGGGTCGGGAAACAATGGCAAACGACTATTCCTGCGTGCGAGTAAAAGAGATCCACAAGGAACTGGATGAATTGACTGAGTTGCGATTTGAGGAGGAGATGTCACGGAACCGTTCAAACAATTGTCACGTCTGTCACTCTCTTTCGTACCGCCACGGCGTCAGCAGCAAGTCACTTCGGCTTCCCCTTCATAGCGGCCAGCGGCTGTCTGCCCCTACATTGTCTTCCGCCAGACTCAAGTCCCCACCGCGCTCAGTCAACCCGTTGAAAATGTCCTTCAAGTTGGCTCAGGTTCTTTCTCAGTGTCCGACTCCGCGTCGGGACTCGGCCGCCGATCGCCAGCAGTTGCAGCTCGCCGAGTCGCTGTAACGGTGTCTCTTGCGTACCAGCTGAATTGGTGCTGGACGTGGACGCCTCGCCGCGCGCTGTCGGTGGCCTGACCATCTGCTGTCAGTGTTCACCGTACCACGCAATGCATTGGCCAACCACATATTCACGCTTCCGATTCACCTCAATCCGTCCCTCCCGCAACATCCTGGCTTCTGCTGTCACGAAATGTGCTGAGACTACGATGCCCCTACGTTAGTACTGGCTGGAATCGGGCTATGGAAATACAATCCCCGCTCCCTCAACTTTACTGTGATAAATTGCTCTATGGTGCGCCCCACTGGGAAGTGTATCTGTCTTTCCATTTGTACGCTGTTTGGTACCCCTTCCGCTTGCCAGCTGAATCCTATGCCTCTAATACCGTTGGCCAGAAACAATCACTATTCATTCCACCTCATGCGGCTCCCCTCAAACTTTGCATGCTGGCCAGCTCTGCGCGGGATTCGTGCTGGCGCAGACGGTATTTTCGTCATATTCCTCTAGACGGAATTCGATCAGGGACTATGGACTTCCTGGCTCCTTCTGACTTTCATGATCGCTGCGGGATTGCGCGGTTACAAATTTCTGTTGTGTTGTTCGACCCGAGTTCTGTGTATTCGCACTTCAACTACATGTAACATCAGTTGTGAATACAGTTGATTTCAATTTCCTGCCCGAAGCGACGGAGGCGCCTCTTGTTTCCTCTTCCGAATTTCAACGCATCTTGCTCATCGTGCCTCCGAACCTGGTCCAAGAACACCTGGTGGTTGGCAGGTAAACAAACCAATATGCCCCGACATTGTCCAGAGCAAAACAGCCTCCCGCATATGGACGAGACATTATCTGATCTGAGCGAGGCATATACGGCCTGAGCTCCCGGGGACATATATGACCTGATATTGCCATATATTCCGCCTGCGCTGGCCATATATGGCCATATCAGGCTGTCAGACGATCTCAGCCCATATATGCCAAAAAATCTTTTTCCGACATGCTTCCTGGTCTTTTGCACTGGTCGTCGTTGCTGCTGCGGTTCTCGTGCACACCACTCAATGGACTCAGCACAAATCCAACGGCAATTGTCCGTCGTCTCCTTGGGTGTCGTATCTTACTGATTGTGATCCCGACAGGAATTCGAGCTCGTACTTCAGTCTCGTCTCATTTTCCATCCTTTTCTACGACTATTTCCTGGCTCTTGACTTCGAAGTCTTCCGCTATTGGGACTCGCATTTCAGCTGGGTGAACGTTTTGTTCTTTGTACGGCGCGCTCTGGGGAATATTCCGGTGGTGATGGAATATTTCTAGACTGAACGCAGTAGCCCAGCAAAAACAGTGAGGTTCACGAAATCGCGCACGCAGCATTTCTTGGGTATCCCGCCTCTGATATGGATAACCTTTTAACCAATATACGACCAATATCAATTGTGGGTGTATCTATGCTGGAAGGTATAAAGACGCTACGAGCGACCCCCTCTGAACCATTCATTCATTCCTATTCCTCCTGCCTGGTGCACCTCTTTTGTCTGCCTTCTTCGTTTCCAAGGCCCTTGCTGTTCTACGTCAGCTCTGCGCCTTCCACTGCTTCCTCTATTCGAATTCATAATGGCCCGCATCTTCTCCACTCTCGTCGCCCTCGCGTGTGTTCTCCAGACCATGGCCGGTGCGTATTTACATACATTTCATCAATCGCACCTTGCGAGCGCGCGAAAGGTTCAATTGGTTTTCACTGAGGAACAAAGGTGAAGGTCTGGAAATTCAACCAAGATCCAGCTGTGCGACGAGCTTGAACACCGCTTACGAGCACCCGAGCTGCGGGAAGTTGATCCAGATTCCCAAGTTCCCCTGTGAAACCAATGAAATTGGAGGTTGGATCATAAAATATCATTGTCGCGGGTTGGCCTGCGTGGTGAGCTTTGTTAGTAGGCGTCTTCGTCCTCTAAAATGGATAATATTTACTGAAGTCTGAATTGGTCCACTGGGCCTTCATCTCGTACGTCTGACAATCGAGCGACCATATTTGACTTTCGGATGGTCCCTCCCACCCCACCGATTGCATGCTTGTTCCGGCGGTCGAGGAAGGCGCAGAATTTGCGTCCGCTGTGGGAAGAAATGAATATCGCAAACTGGTCGGGACGCGAATTTAGTTGCTGTGTCCAGTGCCTGCCAGGTACGCGTAGCTGCGACGCCGTCAATAAAAAACATAGTGCCGATGAAGACTCACCCGACTTTCCCCGCTTGAAAGTTCCAACCATTCGTTCCGCCAACCGCACCAACCAGTGGATGAGCCGCGTCTGGCCCAGGACTGGCTGTGATATCGAACGGGCCGCTGCAAGCCGACGCAAGCAATGTTACATTCAAAGCCGAAGAATCAAGCTGCCCAGTCGCGGTGTACAAATTTATAAAGTTGAATGTATTGCCGACGTAGGCCGTGCTTTGATCGTCTGTGAAAGTAATCTTGATGTTACCCTTCGTGCTGGGAGGATGTTAGATTGCGGTCACTGAGAGTTTCGCGGACTTACATAGGTAGGGGCGTCGCGGAGACCCTCGCTGCATGATTGAAAGTGAGATGTTGGACGACCGCAGAGAGAACACTTGGACGAACGTCGAATCCCAGAGCTCCTTCGCGTCGGTGGAAGCGGTGGTAATCCACGACTCAGGCGCTCAAAGTTGGTCTCTTTCTTCCGGAGACCACCCTTGATTGCCATCGATCTTCCTGGTCGAATGTGCTGGGAAGGGCTTGACCATCAGGTGAAAAGATGGCCGAGTTGGCGCACACGAGAGAGCTGAAGAGTAGAACTACTACTCGAGAGGTGCCCCGGAATCGCATAGTGTAGATGGAGGAAGAAAAGGGAGAGGAGGCAAAGGGCGATCAGGGCAATCCATTAAACGTTTTTGCGAACGTCGGGCACAAAATAATCATTGGTGATCTAGCGTTGGAACGAGGCTTTGGCGGATGAGAATTGCAAATTGCGAGGTGCATTGGGTGAAGAGTGATTATTTTTTCACGTAGGAGGCAGGTGCGATCTTTGTAAATCATTATAAGGTCTAGAGAACAGAATCCGAGTTTTGCTCCCATAAATGTGCTGCTGTACAAAACACGTCTGGGAATGTTCATTTCCGGATGTGCGAATCGCGTTGAAAACTTGTATATCCTCGTCCACCTCCGTCCTCGAACGAGGACAATTGCTGTTCAAGTCCGAGAAGCAAAGTTATCGGAGATATTGAGAGGACTATGCGAGTTTTTGTTGTTCAGCTTTTTCGGATTGGAGTGAGTATGCGGTTTGTACGCGAAAGCAGTGGGCCTTGGGAATCATGGACCGGCATTCTCGCTGCATGAAGATGTAGTGGTGGGGATTTATTTGCGCACGAGAAGATGAGGCCCAAATTCGAAGTGCACAAGCCCGGGAGCCAGGGCTCGGAGACGATAGAATGTAATAATAAGTACCGGTGGCCGTCGGCGGGCAAAGATATCTGTGCGCCCATGCGCGCCTCCGTAGTCCGAGGGTATGGAGCTTGCACGATATCACGAGGGCGGGCTGCGGGAATATATGGGGAAGTTTTGTTTGATGCGGAAGATGTGAGCCGGCGTCGCAGGACCCCGCACACCGCTGTGAATCGGAAGCGCACGTTGAGCGCTGATGCGAAATTAGAAGCGCGTCGTCGCATCTCTATGGCCGAGGTTATGGCGGCTATCACGCGCAGGCGCGCCCCTTCAAACCCTCGATACCCTCGATACCATCTAGAACACAGCACTGCCAGGAGAAGCCACGGCATCACGGCCTGTAACAACGAGCCAGTTCATGAGGAAAGGGAACAGCAGGAGGCAGAGGTGGCGGGATGCGCTGGCGATGGTCGGCTGATAGCGGCGATGTTGACGTGATTCGTGAAGCAGCGTGATTGGCGGGGACCTTACAGAGCGACTAACGCGCCATAGATCCGGGCAGGCGCGCACAAGGTTACGGCGGAGGTAGTAAACAAGGTTTGGGCGCGGATGCCGTGCTGAGAACGCGATGGAGGCGCAGCGAAGCCACGAGGCATCAGTTGGCGGGCCCCGCTTCACTCCGCATGTGAGGTGAGCATCCGGTACGGTCGCAAATTCCCAAGGTTCGGTTCTTCGGCGGGAAACAAAGCAGAAACCGCACTCCAGCTGAGAGAATCGAAAGATTTGAAACGACCAAGTTGGTCGAGATCAAGTTCAATGGCTGTTTGGCTGGGATTGACAATCAATCAAACAACAAGGTCAAATACGAGTCACGACGTGTCTCCTTACTAGTACTTCCACGTTCATATTTCAAGAGCAGCTCCAGATGCTCAGCTAGCTCTTCGTGTTCTAAAGCGGACCTGGGGAGACTCAAACATTCCTTTTGCGTTCCAATTCTCTGTCAGTGATTCCGAGTCGTCAGTGATTCCGAGTCGTCACCGTGCCACTGCTGGTTCCTTCAACTTCTTCTCATCCGGCTCCCAAGATGCAACACCAGGAGAAAGAAATGTCGGCAGGGAACGAGAGGTCTTTCCTATCCAATGTGGAGCAGAAGCTCTTGGGATTTAACTGCGCTGTCGATATCTACTTTCGGTCGTCTGTTTCTAGCTTCCAACCTCACGTCAAACCCCAACTAAACGGTATCATCACAGGTTCAATTTTCTCTGCCTCCGCATTCGAACCGCATATTGCCGCCGGACACAAGCTAACTGCACTGTCGATATCTACTACGCAGCCCGGCAAAATTCGGTCGTCTGCTTCCAACCTCACGTCAAACCTCAACTAAACGATATCATTATGTGTTCAATTATCTCTGCCTCCGCATTCGAACTACACATTGCCACTGGACACAAGTGTCGATGCAATTTCTCGGTCGCCGAACGAATCCTATCATTCTAGGATCAGCGAGGTGCCATTTTATAATATCTGCTAACCCGAAAACATAGCAGGCGTGTTGTATTCAACTCCTCCTCACATTGTCCTCGCATACGTGTTGAATATTTATCGGCAGGCTTCATGAACCCTCAACCACTATGACCGGCATGTATCGCGTATCTAATCCGCTCTCGAATGGGTGAAGGGCGGTCGTCTTCCGTCAAATGTTCAACTTCAGTACGCGCATAAATTTCCACCGTGTATTTTTTTTTGCGCTGCGCTCACGCAGGTGTCCCATCTCATCAACAGACCCCTTAGTTATGTTTACTTACAGTTAAACTGTCGCCCCCTCCGGCGTACACTCTCCGGACACCTTCCATTGTTTAACTTTAACCCGCACAGGGGCACGCGACCACCGCCGTCTCCATCTCCGCGGCTGCGAACAGCACCCCTCCGCCCAACAGCCATCACGAACCCCCGAATCCTGTTCACCAGTCGCACGCGTCCCCAAGACCCTCGCTACCTTGAACGACTTCGACTCCTCATCTAACATTGCACCCATCTCAGCACCTCGTGACCAAAACCACTGGCGCATCTTCCATTTTACCGCATGACGTGCGACCAGCGCACGCCGCTCCCCGTACTCCGGTCCAATCATCCAGGCGCTTCCCGCGTGCGCTCGGATATCTGACGCTTCCCCAGCGCAGCTGCTGCACGGCAGAAGGTGATGCCCGCCCCACGTGGGCGCGCTGCCGACGTACGAGTGCCAACCTCGACGCGCTTATAACTCAAAGTTCCGTGCCGATGTGAAAGCGCACACGATCGGCGTGAATCCGTGGATCACCGTCGCCGTCTTCTTATTTCAACTTCAACTTGGCAGCCTTTCCCACAACAACCAAATATAGGTTGTTGTCAATATGAAACGGCGGGCAGGTGCTGCGGGGTGGATTCGTGGCCTGGAGTGTCTTTGCGCCCAGACAACGACTGCACCCAGCACCTTGCGCGGGACGGCGTCATGATCAATTCACCGCTGGGCACGAGCGCACGCAAATACAAACGGACACTCCGATGGTCGGGCAACCCACCCCAAAGTTAGCTTTGTCGGCCACGCGCAGGACTACTCCCGCCCATATCGCCGCACTGGTGCAAAGAAAAGGGGGTACCGCCTCCTTGGCCATCACGAAGCACCCGCTCCACTGGCTTTACGACACGACGCACGCCTCCAACTCGCCACAAATGCCCGCCGACGGGACGGCGCCAATCTAGCGGACTGGTTCGTTTGCGCGCTGTGTTTCTCTAGATCGCCGCGCCGCGCGCACACGCACGTCGACCAACCAGCTCGGCTTACGCTTAGAACGCGTGGCGCTGTGCGTGGGTCCGACTCGGCGACTACACGCCGCTGGGGCGCTGAAAATCAACTAGCTCAACCATGCGTTGGTTAGTTCGTCGGCGTTGGGTAGGGCAATCACAATGGCGGTGTTTTCATTCATCTCCCCTCTTTTGTTTCTTTGTTGTTCAAAATTCATTTCCCTCTTGTCTTGTCTTGTTCATTTCCCTTTTTGCCTCGAGAAACAAGCCCTGCATTAATCCTAAACGACTCCAAACCCAGCGCTGTTGACTCATTTTCTTTCTGGTTGTAACGCACGTCGGCACTTCAACCCATTTTTGAACCTGGGCTGAGATATCCATCTCTGTCTATTTTACCTCCACACGCTGCAGCCCATTTTCATGGTCGCAAAATAAATTCCCCGACGGTGACCACGCGACGCGCGTCAGGCGCTACGCCCACCGTGCGTCGGCCCATTCTCTCTCGCGGGGCAGGTCGGTAAAGCCCGACGCCGTTTATTCTTCTTCCAATTCATTTTCATCGCAAAATAAATTGACCGATGTACACAAGCGACGCTGCGCCCGATACCAAATTTGTCGGGACCACGGATCCCCGCGATGCCAAGGGCGCTGTCTCATGATCGCGAGTGCGCCCTAAGTCTCCACTGGTAATCATCGCGAAGCGCGGATGTTTGTCGAAAATTAGACAAGCCTAGAGTCGAAGTCCTGGGGAAGAGTGGTCAGTTGTCTTAGTCCAATTCCAGGTTGACCAGTCGAAATACAGACGTGGAAGAAACAACAAAATACAGATTGCATCTAAAGTACTGCACGTAAGACTAAAGTAAAGTAAAAGCGGTGTGCATTATGGCTCTAAGTACAAGGAAGGGGGTGCCTCACTACCGCGCAATATCTAATAAATACACTTTTGGATGACGCTCTCGACGGTGCGTACTGTATGTATGTGCGGATGGGGATGGGGAGTAGAGTAGAGAGGATATACTGAGGAACGAGGAAAGAGCAAGAACATAGCTGAAAGCATGAGCGAGGAGAGGAGAGGGGGTGCGTGCAGACGGAAGAGAGGAAGGAAGGGGAAGAAGGGGCGTAGCGCTACAATATATGGTCGTGGTCATGGTCGGAGTCGTGGCCGGAATCGGGTCAAGTCGTCGCAAAGTGAAACGGAGCGAAGGAAGGACTCAATCCTCACTCTTCACCCTCGCCCCATTCGCCGAGCCCGTCGCCTTCTCCGCCGCATCTACCGCCTCCAGCAAATCCGCCTCAGGATCGCCCTCCCCATCCCCATCGCCCTCCCCGTCCTCCTCCCCCTCCGCGTCCCCGTGCCCATGCCCATGCCCATGCGGCGGCCCCGCATGCACATGCGCATACTCCCCCTCAATCTCATCCACCTCCGCCTCCGCATCCGCATCCAAGCTGTCCCCCTCCCCGTCCCCGTCCTCCCCGTCCACCTCCATGGGACTGTGCGTCCTGAGCGGCGGCAGCAGCCCCGGCGCGCCGCCCGCGTGGTGGTGCACCACATGCGCCGGTGCGGGCGTTGGTGCAGGCGGCGGCGCGACGGGCGTGAGCCGGTTCTTGATGATGCGCCCCGCGGCGGGCGAAGCAAGCGAGCTGCGCATGCTGCTCTCCATCGGCTCGCGCTCGCTGCGGCTGTTGCTGGTGCTGTATGCGCTGTTGACAGCGGCGGCGACGGACGCGGCGGAGGACGCGGCGGTGGAGGCGGCGGCGGCAGGGAGCGTGTCGGTGCGGTGCACGCTTTGCGTGCGGAAGGACGAGCTGGTGACGGGGGCCGGAGCGGGCGTGGCGGCGGCTGAAGCTGACAGTTGCTGCTCGAGCGTCCCGCGCCGCTCGACGCGCTTCATTTTCTTGCGGCAGCTGCGAGACGGCATCAGCATTCCGTATCCAGAAAGGGGAAGAAGAAGAGCGTATGTACCGATCGCACACGGTCCCCGGACCTAACGGCCCCGGGCCCCACTTCTCGACGCACTTGCCCTCCTTGTAGCGCCCCGGCAGCCCGCACTGGCGGCATATGCGCTGGTTTTGCGCGTTTGTGGCGGGGAAGGGGGAGGATGCCTGCGAGGGAGGATAGTCAGCGAATTGAGGATGCGAGTGAAAGAAAAGCGACCCACCGGCACACCAGCAGCCCCCACACCCACCACCGCCGTCGCAGGCCCCTGCCCCGCCGGGTACGGGAACGCATGCAGATCTAAGGACGCGTCAGTATCAAGTCCTTCACCCTCATTCATTCACACAAACAACTTACCCTTCCCCTTCTTCCCCCCTCCCGCCGCAGCCGGCGCCGGCGCCACATACCCCCTCTGCCCCTGCCCGTGCCCATGCCCGTCCACACTCCCCGCCCTCGCCCCTCCTCCCCCTCCTCCCCCTCCCCCACCCGCGATCGCATCCAACGTATTCCCCCGTTGCGGCCACTGCCCCTGCGGATGCGAGGAGCTGTGCGCATGCGGCCGGGGCGAACCGTTCGCGCTCTCGAGCAGCATCGCGTCGAGGTCGTCCGACGGCGCGGTGCTGGGCGAGCGCTCGCCGCGCTCGCGCTCCCGGCCGTAGTCGCGCGTGTGCGAGCGGCGGGTGGAGGACGAAGACTGGTGGTGCGAGGATTGGTGCGGGTGTGCGGAGGAAGATTGGGGGAGGGAGGTGGGGTAACGAGAGGAGGAGGATTGGTGTGGGTAGTAGCCGGATGCGGGGTACTGGAAGAAAGGAGGTTAGCGGGAGTCAAGGGTAGGATAATGAGAGGAGGGAGGGAGGAAGGGAGAAAATAGATAGATCGATGGTCGTAACGAGAACGATCAAGTGATCAACGTGCAGGGTAAGAATGAAAGCAAAAGTGAGAGCGAAGGTGAGGAAGGAGCGACACGAGCGAGAGAAAACGAAGGCGAAGTAGGGAAGAACCGAAAAGGTGCGCATGTGCGCGTTAGGGAGGGGAGTGAGGTCGAATGTGGGATAGCAGTAGGTAAGGAAAAGAAGATAGAAAAATAGGGGGGGAGTAAAGAGTGAAAGGCGGAGAGTCGGATATGAAGAGCAAAAACGAAAGAAAAAGAAAAAACCGAAACCGACGAACCTCATACTCCCCCTCCCCCCTCCTTATCTTCTTATTCACATTCCCACCCCCGCCCCCCGGCGCATACAAATCCATGCTCTCCGCCCTCGGCCGTCTACTCCCCGTCGTTCCTCCTCCCCCTCCTTCCCTTCCACCACTTTCTCGCTCCCTATCTCTGCCTTCACCGCCGCGGTCGCGACCGTCGCCCGAGCCCCCGCGGCTAGTCTGCGGAAGCGGGGGCAACGCCAACCCGCCAAACCCCTCCCTCCCCGTGCCCGTGCCCCTCCTCCGCTCGTGTCCCTGCGCGTACCCGCCACCCCCGTTCCCCCACGGATACCCCGACCCAAACGGATATCCGACCCCCGCTCCCCCTCCGCCTCCCCCTCCCGACGCGTACGACGCCGCGTAGGGGTTATACAAGGAAGAGGACGACGGGTGCAGCGCCGAGGAAGAGGACGAGGAAGGATGGAGATGCGGAGGGGAAGAGGAGGCAGAGGGGAGGGGGACGTCGATGAGGACGAGGCGGCCGCCGCCTTCTTGGACGACGCGGGCGAAGCCGGCGCGCGCGTCTGCGGCGCGTTGTTCGACTACGGCTGGGGGAAAGGGGAGGAGTTTCAGTACAGGGCGAAGAAGAAGGAGAGTAGAGAGAGATGGGGAGGCGAAACAGATAAAAATGGAGGGATAATGAGGAGAGCGACGAGCGCCACGAGATGCACGCGCGCCGTACGCACACGCGGGTCCAAAAAAAGAAATCGACCCATCGCGGGGCGCTGTACTTCACAACGCGCCCAAACAAATCAGGGAGTGAGACAGGCTCGATCCGCTTTCCGCGAATCCACCACCCTCTGTCTCTGTCGGCCCCCACCTTCTTCGCACGCTACCGCAAGTCGACAGCGCGATCCAAAGATCCGTGTAAGATGCGAACGGCCGCCGTCCTCCCCACGTCGCTCGATTGCTTCGACGCGGGCAGAGAAAAGAGACACCGAGTCGCCTCGAGAGGTCCGCAAAGCCATCGCCGCCGCAGACTCCCCGATCAACCGATTCGCTCGACGCCGCGAACGCCGATTCCTCAGACAAAGCTGCTCCCCACTTGCTCTCCAACACCGCCGTCGCGCTTACACGCGCCCCACGACACCGTCGCGCGTCAGCCGACGCCCGATGGCGCTCGCCTCGCGGGCCAGATATCCCGTCGTCGCGCGCAATCCGATCCACGGTGCTCCAAGTGAACCCGTATCGGACCGCCGCGACATTAGAGACCGGCGCACCTCCTGCGACTCGTGCCGCCCCTCCACGGCCGACGTCGACTCCATGCTGATACAGCGCTCGCACCTCGCGACTCCCCAAAAGATCGGTATCAACACCCGACACTCGAAATCGAACGCAGCGTCTCCGCCTTGGGAACGCGCAGCACACGCCGTCGACACCCCTCCAGCAACGCTGCATTAGAAAGAAAAAAAATCAGGGTCGAGCCCTGCTACGGCGTCATCCTCATCTTTTGACGCTCACGCCAACTCCCGGCTCTCCCCGTCGCGCCAAAGACCGCGTCGAGCAGCAGCGACGCCCCTCTGCTGCCCCACAACCCGCCTCGCATTCGGCCGACCCCGCACGAAAAAAAAAAACCGCGTCGTCTGGCGTGCTCCCGAAATCGCACGACGCCGCCTCCCCCGTCGTGACGCCCACACGTAGACCGCGCGCGTCCGCCCCGACACCGCCAACACTAGCAGCTCGACAGCGCTAACAGAAAAAAGGGAAGGGTAGCCCCGCCTCGCTCCCCCACGTCCCCGCACACGACACACGACGCGGACGCCGATATCCAGATACAGCGAGCCTGCGCCTGCGCCTGCGTGGACCGCTCGCGCGGAGCGTCTCGTGGTCGGGACGCCCGACTCTCCTGGGCGCGACGCCGGCGACGAGTCGTTCTGCAACCCCCGACGCCGTCAACCCGCACGATCGCCCCCGTGCAGATGCCGCAGAACAACCTCTCCCCGCAACGTCTCCCCCCCATTTTTTTCGCCCCATCTCCCCAAACTCGGACAAAACCTCGCTCCCCAAAGGTAGAAAACAGACGATCCGAAAAAACGCGCGACTCACCCAAATACCCATCCAACTGCGCCCAGTTCCCCTGCACCGCCGCCAGCCGCGCGAGCGCCTCGTCGCGCTTCTGTTCTGCGAGGGTGGTGCGCTCGTCGAGCGCGAGGAGGAGGGTGATGGTCGAGGGGGGGAGGGTTGGTGCGCCGGTCGGAGAGGAGGCTAGGGAAGAAGAAGGGGAAGTTAGCACATATCGATTAAACGGAAAGAAGTGGATTAAAAGGAGATGGGGATAGGACAAGGGAGGAAAGGGGCGAAAGAGAACGCGCAGGAAGCACATGCGAAGTAAGGGTAAAACGGGAACCAGGAGGGAAGCGGGGGGGAGCGAGGGGAGGATGGGGAGAAGAAAGACGGCGGTGATAAGAGTAAGAGGCAAGAGAGGACGGGACGAAGGGGGGGGGGGGGGGGGGGGGGGGGGAGGGAGAACAGATAAAGGGGTGGCAAATGAAGAGGAAGGAGGAAGGAGGAAGGAGGGGAGGAGGGGACAAGAGCGGACGGGAAGGAAGGAGCTGGGTAGAATAAATAGGAAGAGGGGAGTGGAAGGGCGGGTAAAAGGAGGCGATGCGCAAGGGCGCAGACAAAGACGATGAGGGCAGGGGAGGCGAAGGGCGTAGACAAAGACGAATAACAAGGGGAGGACGATGGGAGGCAGGGAACGGCGCGAGTGGGAAGGAGAGGAAGGGCGCGGGCGACGAAGGCGAAGGGGAGGGGAGGGGAGGCGGAAGAGTGCGTAATTAAAAAGATCGAAACAGAGAAGCGGGTAGATGGGGAGACGGGAGGCGGAGGACGGGCGGGAAACAAAGGTGGAGGGCAAGAGAGACGGGATTTGGATTGTGACAAGGGGTCAAGGGAAGAAAAGGTGGCGGCGAAGCGAGAGGAAGAGCGAAGGGGTGGGGAAAGCTGGAAAGAGGGAGGCAGTGGTGGAGGAGGGCGATGAAGGGAACGATGGGAGAAGTCATCGTAAAGAACGTACCAGCAGCGCCCAAAGTACCAACTCCTGCGAAACAAAGTAAGCCCAGGAAGAAAAAACGAAGAGACCAAAGAACGTACCAGCAGCACCAGCATCCCCCATCGGGTCGTCTCCAGCGGTTTGTGCGTCGGTAGCGGCGGGCGCAGCACCCTCCGCAGACGTGGGTCTCTCCCCGTCCTGCCCCTCTCCAATCGCTCCTTCCGCCTTCGCACCCGCCCCTTCTTTCGCCCCCGCCCCAGCCGCACCCCCACTCGTCGTATTCCCTCCCGTCTGATTATTATTCGCGTTACCCGCCGTAACGGCATTGCTCGCGCGCATACTCCCCACAACCTCCCCAAACGTCCCCAACAACCTTTCGGCCCTCTCCGCCCGCCGCCTCTGCGCGCCGAGCTCCTCGCGGAGCGCGTCCACGTCTGCGAGGGCGGATGCGAGGAGGGCTGCGAGGGTCGCTGATGAGGCCGATCCTTGAGCTAAAGTTGACGCCGATCCAGCGCCTGGAGTCAACGCAGACGAAGACGGGGGGAGAGTGGAGGAAGAGGCACCCGGCGCAGAACCTGAAGCAAAACAACACGTCAGCCAAAGCCAAAGCCAACGAAAGCAGGAGGGAAAACAAAACGCACCGGTACCCGCAGCAGGGAGCGCAGAAGAGGAGCTAGAAGCGAGGAACGCGGACGCGACGAACGGGCGCGCGGCGGAGATGGCTGCGGCTGCTTCGGGGGTCCATGCGGGCGTTGCGCTGGCGGCGGGAGGAGTGGGCGTAGCACCAGCGGTCGTAGTAGTGGCGGGAGGCGGCATCTCCCCCATCGCCATCGCCACGTCCGGCGCGTCGTTTTGTTTCGTAGTCGTACTCGTCGGCGGCGGCGGCGGTGGCGCGGTACCAGTCGATGCGGTAGTCGTGTTAGAAGCGGTGGTGGTGGTGGTGGTGGGGAGAGTAGGCGGGGCAGAAGAGGCCTCGACGCCGGGCATGTCGTTCGTGCTCGTGCTCGTGCTCATCGGCGCGTCGGGGGCGTGTGGCGCGTGTGTTATTCGTTTTTCGTAGTCGTTGTCAATCACCTAGTCCTAACCGTCGTGTCGAGAGAAGTGCAAGTCGTCGAAGAACAGGAGAGCGTAGGAGAGCGGCAGGAGGGAGGGGCGTGGCAAGGCAAGTGGCGTCGGCGGTCGGTCGGCGGAAGGCGGGTGATCGATCTCCTTGGCGCGTGTTTGTCCAGCGGTAACGGCGTCCTAATCCCTATTCGCCTCCTCGTCAGCCAGCGCGCTGTAGTACACAACACCCCAGGCGGCGCACCTTCTCCAAGTATTCAAGCGTTCTTCAGTCGGTCGGCGCAGCAGTCGCAGTCCAAGTAAAAGAGCGCGGAGGACAAAGGCGTGTGCGGAAGCGAGGCGTGCGTGCGTCAGCGGGGCACTCGAGGACAAAAAGGCGCCTCGTGTCCGCGCTACCGGCTTTTGTATCAACTCCCGACGCATACGGCATACGGCGCTTCTCCAGCTCCAACCCCTCCCACGCCCACGACCACGCACCCCGACCCGACCCGGTTCGCTTGCGAAGGCGGTTCGTGCCACGCGTCCATCATCAAGCGCACATCATGCAGGCGGAGACCCCGGGCACCGCCGTCGGTGTATCGGTGTATCGGTGATTTGACGTAAGCGAAAGGCGCCTTCGGTGCGTAACCACTGCCGCGGCGACCAAGCCGCGACGAGAACACGCGGGCGGATCCCGAGTCCTGGAGGATGGACCGGGTGTACTTTTTGCCCGAGTCTGGCGTCGGCGGAGGTGCGGGGATGCAATGCGCCTGGCGCCGAATTCGTGATGGCAACGACAGGGCCGACGAGGACCTTCGAATTCGGAGCGCTTGAATTGTTTCGTCAAGTATGTCTCCTGGTATTTCGTCACTTCGAGCACAAACCAGCAAAAAATCCCACTCTGAAATTTTCAATTCTTGCCCGATCTCACACTCGCTCGGCGCCATCTGCAGTTACTCAGACACCTCCACAATTGCACTTTTGCTCTCCTGGAGCATAGAACTCTTGCTCGCTCCTTGGATCTCACGCTCTGAGCAGACTTCAAGTTCAAGGCGCATTATCTACCTTCAAACGAACCCAGCCAAATTCTAATTTGTCCATGCCCTTGCAAGCTTGAAGTGTTCAGACTATGCATTACGGACCCACCAACCATCTGCATTGAACTCCTCCACCCAGCGCCAACATCCTAAAACTCGAGGACAAGGACAAGGAATAAAATTGCGGATAATTCTATGTAACACCCCCCCCCCCCCTTGTCAGGAACAACCGGGTTGCACAAAATACCATGTCTATCTAACTCTTTCTATTCTATGTAACAACCCCGGTTGCATAACCTTCAAGTTGGTGAACCGGTTCAAATGTTCGCGCACCATTTTTAAACCCTGTCTGGTAGACGGAGTGCAAGGGATATGAACGGTGCTGGTAGTGCGTCGGCCCGGTAAGTCGATTCGGCGCGCTGTTTGTCGAACGACTGCCGCACGCGCATTCGGGGGGAGCAGGCGGGATATGTGTCGTTTCTTGCTCACGAGATCCTCGGGTAAGTGGGGCCTGGTGTTAACCAAGGAGGCGCAAGGCAGAAAGGGAAACCAAAACGGCTGCATTTGAGTGCACACCGTCAAGCCGAACACTGCTGGAGGGAAGCGCGAAGCCAATTTACTTGCCGATTGCCGATTAAATGAGGGAGGTCACAGAGAAATCCAAAGAAGTCAGGGAGGGGGAGACGAAAAACACCTGCCCCAATCGGGACGCCGGACGGTCAGTTGGTTCGTGGTTCGGCTCGTTTTCGGGGTTGTTAGATAGAACAATTATTTTTGGAAACTTTTGGGAGGGGTGTTAGAAATAAAATGTGTTTTAACAACCCGGCTGTTCTTAGCAAGGGGGGTTGTTGGATAGAATTATCCAAAAAATGCCTCTCAAGTTGCGAGTGTCAGTAAACAAAACCGTCCGTATTGATTAATCCACGAAACTCAGAACCTTGCCCTCAATCGTATCTCGTGGGTACACATTCAAGGCCACTCTTTTCCACTCTTTTTACGTTCGCCTTGGGAACTCGAACACCGAACAACGTCTGTTCAGTGTTTGAACCAACCGAATGTCGGTCGAGCTCGCCCGCTTCACGTTCACAGTAGCGTTTTCGACACCGTTTTCGAGCCAGTTTTCGATTCAGTTTTCGTTCGGAGCGTGACAGAAAAGCCATCGTTCTCAACTCTGATCGCTCCGGCGAAAACTGTGAAAACGACGAAAACGACATCGGCAGAGCGGCGAGCCGTGTTAGCCGACCATCATCTGCGCTCACGTGTCCAGGATAAACATAGCACGCACTCCGATACTTGACGCGCTCAGCGCGATTTCTGTGCTGTTTATCTTCGTAACTTACCGACTAAGACTGTATCTTGTCCTCCTTCATCATGCTCACCATCAGGGAGTGAGAGAAGGCCGCAAGAATAATCTTCTCGCCCATGTCGGCACTTAAATTTCAAGGTCCGCTCTGACAGGCCGAAATCTGCCGCCACCCAAAACGGCAGCGTCACACCGTGACCTCGCTCAAAACTGAATCGAAAACTGAATCGAAACTGAGCGAAAACAGTGTCGAAAACTCTACTGTGAAACACCCTAGTTTATTTGTCAGTCGAATACCATCGTCAGGTCGTGACTGACTCAGGCTCAAGTCAAATGAAAATCGAAAAATTGAACCTGAAGCAGAATTGGTTCCCGCTGGACCTAAACCGAAACGGAACAGCACGAGCTCTCACATTTACATGGGCCAAATAAAAAGATGTTTCAGCTTCAGATACCGCGTTGATTCAACATCAGGTCAATGTTGGATTCTGTTTTGAAATCTTGTAAGGCCGAGCAGCGGACAGTGGACACAATAATACAAGTCACAGAGATACGAGCGGATTGAAAATGAAAAACCATTCCGGGTGGGCAGATTAGGGGAAGTCAAAGTTGAAACGGTGAGAGCGATTCGAGAGCGATTCTGCTGTCGATTCTGATTTGATTGTCGGAGCAAAGAATCGATCAAGAATCGCCTCAAGTTTGACCGCTCCGATTCACATTCACAATCCGGGTACAATTCCCTTACAATTCGCCGTTGTTTTGCTCCAAACGCCACGTTATAGCATTTCTTTTGTGCTTTATAGCATGTGTCGTCCCCCTTTCCATCTATGCCCTCTCAAGTGCTGCCAGGGGGTGCAGAAGGAAGTTTCGTATTTGGCGTTAATTTCTTGGGTTTATTTAGTCAAAGGTACGGGCACCGTACTTACGGTGAGCAAGGGACTTGAAGGGAGAGGAGTGTTTTAGGGTTAGGGTGATTCTTGACCGATTCTGATGTAGTTCCTCCTCTGGAGGAGGAACACCGATTCTCGCCGATTCTGTGTTTTGATCGATTCTCGACCGATTCTGCTTCCAGAATCGATGTCAGAATCGGTGCAGAATCGGCTCGAGAATCGGCCTCCGAATACAACTTTGACTTCCCCTATTGGTGCAGTCTTGGACACACGTCGGCATACTGGGCCTGACGGTAAAACCAGCTGCACTCTCGTTCACAGCTGAACACAACTGAAGTTTGTCAACTTAGCTTGAAGAGGCGGTTGGACACTATATGGGTACCCACCCGTCAGCTTGACCTCAATAGCAAGGCAAGGCTGTAGGTTGCAGGCTGCAAGCGTCTTGTTCAGCCAAGTTCCAAAGCCACGATACCATGTTTATGGTTGAACAAAAAAAATATCGGAGCTTGAGCTTCGAGATAAAGATGGGCTCAAGAGTCTATTATGCAAGTGGAACAGCCTTGCTTACCGACTTTCGCGCCCTCCGGCGTCAAAACTTCGAGGCTTACTGGGTGGGAAAAAATGGGAATTCAACTCGGCCATCACCGAACTGGCACAGCTTCAAGAGGCTATGCAGAGCTGTCGCCCTCGACTTGTTGCCATGTCCCTCATCGTCAGCGGGGCCTGGCCTTCAAGGTGGGACTTTCAACAATGTTGCAGGAAACCTGAACATCGTGTCTGGGCCTAATGGTCTATCCTTCTGTTCGATCTATCAACACTTGAACTCCGAGTTAGTGTTGCCGCGGCTTGGCTTAGCTCCGTCAGCCGACCGAGCCGAGCCGTAAATTAGCCGAGCCGAGCTAGCCATTTGGGAAGCGGCTTTCCACGGCTCGGCTCCGGCTCAAGCCGGCTCTGAGGTCGGCTCAGCCGCAGCTTCCAATGGCTTGGACTCATTCTTTCAATGCACTACTACCTTCCTACCTGCCGCATGACCTGCAGCTCCGTTACTTTGTGTTGACCGGCTAATAGCCTCCGTGGCTCGAATTCAACGCAATTCGCAAATGATTTTTCCCATTGGTTTCTCATCATGCGCGACGACTCAAGAGTCTCGGACACCACAAATGTCAAGGCCAAAGCGTTGAAATTGAATCTGACATCTCTCCCATACCTCCTCATCCACCAGGACATAAGAGTAGATAAGAGTTCCGTTATTGCTGCACCAAATGGGATTTACTATGGTTGATATATATATTGCTCTCGTTGCAGCTGACTACCATTCGAACTAGTTGCTCATTCAAAATGCGACGCTTTCTGCTTTCTCCGCACACTGTACCCTTGATCTGCCCTCAGGTGCACGCGGCAAGAAGAGAAACACTATATATTGACGAGGAAGTACTAAAAGTGTAATGAGAGTAGAGTAAAAGTCAAGTACGATCCATTCTATATCACCTCGCACAGGCAGGAAAAGTGTGTAACTGCTGCCACTGGTTTTCTTCGCGCTGAGATCAGGGGCATTTAATCTAAGTAGTCGTGAATTGTGGATAACGAGGAGATCAAGGACGCGCACCACGCACTGCGCCGACTTAGAGCGCAAAATTCTCAAGTGCGACTTGGGCAACGAAGTTTCGGACAGGCATAAGAAGGAAAGGCGGCAGGGGCGGTATGCTGCGTAGATGGACAACACGCTGGCAGACGACGACGTTGTGCCGACGGCGATGTTGATGATTGGCTGGTGTCGATGGCGCAACACACGTCAAGGCCTGGTGCTGGCCAAATCCACGGGGATCAGGTTACCTGCGGGGAAGGTAATTAGTTGGGCTGAAGGTGCAGGAAGTAGGAAAGCGAGAGGAGGGATAGGGGAAAGGAAAAGAGGAAGAGAGGTGAGGCGAAGCGGGCCTTGGGGAGAATGTAGGTTCCTCGAACGGGGCGGGAGGAAGTGTAGAGTAGGAGGTGGATGAGGGAGGACTAGACGTAAAGGGCAGGGATATCCGCACCTGTAACACCCCCCTAACCGGTACTCCCTCTACCAGGTGCCCGCGTTTGCGCTCCTCAGCAAACCATGCTGAACTGGAAGACCTACATCTAAGTAAAGGAAGTCAGTAAAGGCTCAGAACGAAACGAGGGCGTGGACGGGGAAGGGAGGGAGAGGGAAAGAAAAGAAGGACAGAAGAACAGAAGGACAGAAGGACAGAAGGAAATGAGGGGAAGAGCAGAGCACGGGAGGAGCGAGAGAGTCGGGGGAAGGAGAGCAAGAGGAGGACACTGGAGAGAATGGGACGAGATAGATGAAGGTAGCGTGATCGGGATGGGAAGGGAGTATGGGAGGAAGAAGAACGTACCAGCCTACACCCCCAGCCTAGTACACCGTACTTCACTCGCTATACTCGCTCTCACTTGCTCTGCTAACGGCCTCGCAGCGCTGTCGAACTCGGCGTAGATGAGCTTAGGGCTTAGGGCCGACGCGGACACGGACACGGCCGCGCTTGTGGTTGCCGCTTGTACCCTCGCCCGCTGGGGAAGTGGGTCAAGCAAGCGCTGGACACCGCCGCGCGCGCGTGTGGCAACGCCGGCTCCCGCGGTACCGAAATGGACCACCTCTGGGTGGACGACTGAACGGATATGCGAGGGTGGAGTCAGTGCGGACACTGGACATGACGCAGATCGCTGAGGCAGTATGTCAATGGGAGGCATACAGCTGTTACTGGAATTTGTCAAGACGGTGTCGAGGCATCCAACGCTGAACGCACCCGGACAGAGTGCATAGACAGTATCGATAGCTGTGTACCATCTGTGTGCGGAACCTGGATGCGCAGTCCTCCCGCGACAGCGAGCATAGCGGGCCATGAGAACTGGATTGGTTCATCAGGAAAGCCAGCCATGCATGCGAGGTATTATTCCGCACCTTAATAGCTTGATTTCTGAGCCCCGGAGACCATCGTCGCCAAAATTTCGTCCAGACTCCATTCGCGTGTCGAAGCCATCGATAGCGACGATGGCGGCGATAACAGCGCCGAAAATGCTGGGCAGAAGGCCAAAGGACTTTGCAGAGGCTCGCCAGATGTCCTAGGACATGTCTCAGTGGAAGTGGTGTGGCACGGAGGCGTACGACGCCAGGCAAGCAAATGTGTGGTAAAGCCGTGGGAGCTAGCCGTTTAAAAATGGCTCGGCTCGGCTTCGGGACTGATGGCTTGCGAAGCCATCACAAGCCGAGCCAAGCCAGCCATAGCCGAGCCGCGGCAACACTACTCCGAGTCACACCGGGGGCAAAGTCCGAGGAAGGTGATTGGCATCTTCCGGCGAGGAAGCTGCACAGGAAGTAGTGCCGGAAGGTGCGCCGGCAGGTAGCACAGCAGCATGCAGGCAGTTGCAGCGTGGCCTTGCTATGGCAGATTTGCGGCACCCAGCAGCCCCGGTGCCGGGAGGCGCCCGGGTAGCCGCGCGCGGGCCGGGACCCGACCTTGGTGTTGTCTGTTTAAAACGTGGCTGCCGGGTGACTGCCTGTGTACCTGCCTGCGCACCTTCCTGCGTGATTTCCCGGTGACTTCCTTGCCGGAAGATCACGGTCACCTTCCACGGGGTTTGCCCCCGGTGTCAAGCACTGCGCCGTCTAGGTCTCGACATTTTGTATCGCTCCGTTCTCAAGGATGCGATGCACAATTACGCTGAGCGCCCTCCTGATCCAGCGTGTCATCCAGGAACCGGCAACTCCTTGCTGGACACCCTAGGGACATGGGCCCAGCAGGACAGTCCTCACGACAGTCTCCTTTGGCTGTACGGGTCCGCCGGCATGGGCAAATCTTCCATCGCCCAGACCTTTGCCGCGAATTGCCAAGAGCGCGGGGTTCTGGGCGCATCCTTCTTCTTTACACGAGGAAATGTGGGACGTGGAAACTGGCAAAGGCTGTTTCCGACACTGGCCTACCAGCTGGTGGTCGCGTTTCCCGAGTTGCGTGACGCACTCCAGCAAGCTGTCGAATGCGACAAGCTTGTCTTCGGCCAAGCGATGCGGCACCAATTTCAGAAATCAATCGCCACACCGTTCGAGCAGTCTCCGCAGCTGACGGTCCGGCCAATAATTGTGATCGATGGACTGGATGAATGCGAGGACCACGGCGTCCAGGCGATGCTCCTCAAGCTCATTATCGAGAGACTTCGGGCTGGTGCCTTCCCTGTCCGTGTTCTGCTAGCTAGCCGCCCTGAACCACATCTTCGGGAGCTACTCGAGGCCGATACCAACTTCGATGTCTGCCGCCATCTCGAGCTCCGCCGCGATCCGTCCGCATACGCCGACATTCGTCGATACCTCGGCGACAAATTCGCTAGCGTCCGCGAGTGCCACACATCCCGGGGAATTACGTTAGATGATGGCTGGCCCGGCCAGGATGTCATTGACCGTCTGGTTGAGAAGTCTTCTGGGACTTTCATATATGCGACAACCATCGTGCGATACGTTGACGATGAATATTCACATCCAGCGGAGCAACTCGACTCTGTTCTCACACTCGATCCCCACAGCACTGCCCCCCTCGACACCTTGTATATGCAAATCCTATCCACCGTCCCTAATAGATCGATGCTCAGGCGCGTACTGCATGCCGCGGTCAGCACCCGCTGGTTGGATCCTGAGGATATTGATGTCGCGTTACAACTACGAGCAGGGACATCGCGTCATGGCACGCGGGATTGCGTGCGCGCCAGTGAGACGGGTGCTATCAGCGGGGACCCGTCCGGTGTGCGTGAACCAGCGGGCAATGGCGAGGTGGTCATCTCGGCGCGCAGCGACGAGGATGCGCAGGAGGCCGACGTAGTAAGTATACATAATGGGTTAGGCTCCTATGCAGGGATCTTTTCTGGGGTGGATTGTGTGAGTCCTTGTGCCAGCACCAGTTCCAGGATCATTGGACGCGTGGTGCGCAAAGCGGCGGGCAAAGTCAGCGTGCACGGCGGCCAGTGTACGAGGTCACCTGCGACAGTACAACTCGAAGTCACGCGAGAGTCGCATGTTGGTGGATGCCAACAAGGTGCTCGGCGCCTTCCGGGACGTCTGTTGTTTTCAGCAGCTCGCAGCCGTCTGGACTCTGGACTGGGTGGGCCATGTCGGTGGCAAAAGATGGGAGAAACAAGACTAGAAACTGGAATGATCCCCACCTGCCGCGGATTATCCTTGACTCGGTTTTATTGCTGGTAGTGGCTAGCATCGTTCTAACAATAAGGGAGAGGAAGACCGGAGAGTCAGGGTGAAACACGTGATCGATCAGATGGCGGACTAACACGGATCAAACAGGCGCGGTCACGCGCTGGCAAGCACGCGCACACAAACCGTGGTCCCGCCGCGGCTGCGGCTGACACGGGCGCGGAGGCAGGGCGCTCCTATGGAAAGCCAGAGCACCACGCTCGTTTGATGACCGGCGCTTACCCGATCCGGTAGTCGGACCCAGGATACTGCCCTGGATGTCCCGTTACCCGCCGCGCTGCCCATTTATATTCGCTGTATCGGGCTTGCTCGAACAAATTTAATGATTTGAAGCCAGAGTGCATCGGCAAGTATGGAGGCTACATACGGGAGGATTGACGCTGTGCCGACCTTTGCCGACAAGACTTTCGGCTTTATCCCGCATGATGTGATGTTCGATCCCATCAAGTAAGCCGCAAATAACACAAGGCTGCTGGTTGTACTTGTAGAGCCAATGACAACGACAAAGAGGGGAGTCAAGCTACTATGTAGACTCAGTTCAATGCCCACGAACTGAGGAATCACACCCGTAAGAGAAAGAAATTGGGTAAGCTCCTTCCGGCCAGTTCAGAATTAAACCAGATTTTGAACCAGACGTTCGCTAGGTGTCTGAGTTTGAATGTCGTTATGCCGCGATGAATTGGTGTGTGCAAGTTTCCGTTCCTTTTTCAACGAAGAAGGAAGAGATTCACATTTCGAAATGGGTTCTAGTATTCAAACTTCAAGCCTCTGTCAAGCAAGGTTGTTTCCGACGAAGTCGAAGATTCGTAGTTTAATCGCCCTCAATGGATGGTTGGAGAGTACACGGAATTGAGCTAGCCCATTGATGTTGGATGTTGTCTCCCCGGCGAGCTGAATTTCTGTATGACGGCCCATGTTTAAGATGAAAGTCAATCAAGAGAATACAAGATATGGCATGGAACCTTTTGGCATCATTGACCTACGGCTTCAAGGGGGATTAAGCATCACAGGCTGAATTGCTCTAAATTAAGTTGCGATAATAGTTGGCTTTGCGATGCCAGCGTACAGTGATTGTTTGAGAAATGGTCAAGGAGCCGCATGAGCGATGTTCATGAGCAGATCAAGCCAAAAGCTCTTGCAGGCTGAGGTGGTATCAGCCAGCCTCCACCAACTTCAAAATTATTGAGAAAAGAATTTGGAGACTTGTATCCGAACCGGTCCTGGGAGACTACATCGACTCAAGTTGGAAACACAAATCGCGCCGCCAAGCCGCCATCAGTGATACCCGTGATAAGGATCGAAGTTTCTCGGGTCCGAGTGCCATATAGGGCAACCACCGGTCATCAAACGAGCGTGGTGCTCTCGCTTTCCATACGCTCCCGATGAAGATTGTGTGGGACAGCCATGCACCTCGGTGCTCTCGGACTGGGATTTGTCAGCGAGCGTGTGAGTCGTGGATGCCGTGGGGCGAATCGCCGTCACCGTCGTACGCTTGCCGGTGGCCACTGTATGAATACACACGGTACGGCTGCTGAAATTTTGATAGTTTCACGCACCAGTGACGGCGCATTCTCTGTGATTTTGGTGGGAGTTCACGGCGAGGGAGGAACAGCGAGGATCATGCTGGACTGTGTGTTTCGCAATCCAGTATGATGAAAGACTCAATACACGGGGGCCCCGGGGCTGGTTTTTTAGAATATCCCCCGCGTCGCTTACATGAAGAAAGTCTCCCGAAAGCTCGATGCTCGGTGTGCTATCCCAATCTGGAATTGAAGTCGGTTGAAAGTGGGTTGGAAATGGGTTGAAAGAGGTACTTCTGTTGGAAGCAACGCGCTGTAATCATTTAAAAACTCACGGTCATTCGTTCCAGTGATCCACTTTGATACGTGGATCCCAATGCCTGTTAAGTTCGTTCATTGGGCAGTCCTTCCTGTTCTGCTCTGACGTAACTGACAACGATGCACCACTTCCTGGGAATAAGGAGGACTATGTAGAACAAGCGCAATATCAAGAATGTGGAGTAATTGAGTGTAACTTTGGGCATATTGGTTACCTAGGATGTTCAGGCCAGCCAGCACGGGAATTTCCGTCTCATCCGCGCCGGTGGAGTCACGGTGACCTGCATATTAGAGATAGATGACCGTAAAATGGGAGTCGATACTCCGGGTATTTTTGATCTCACTGGCTTTCTATCCACCTTACGATAGATACCGTGCGTAGACATCGCCGTCGAGGCCGAGTGATATGCCGCCTGGCCAGTTTGGCGCCAGTGTTGTCCACCGAAGAAAGCTACCGGCGGTATGTATGAAGATGTGTCAACTACGTATCGACGAGGCCGACGAGACTGTGTTGAGCCCGGTTCGATCTTGGTTCGATCAAGGGTTCGATGTCATACACTTATCTGTAAGGGTTGAAGGTTATATTGGCTATGATACAGATATTCTAGCGCTGTGAACACTCCACTTGGACGGCACTTGCGCGCCAGTTTCACCTAACAAGCCCCCGACACAGGGTAAAAATGATTCTTCAGGTTAGCCCAACTACGCGGTAAAGTCAGGGCATGACGCAGTACCCAAGTATTCTTCCCGCCCACACCGGAGAATGAAACCTATAAAAGCCTACAAGTATTCAGCTTCGACTCATATCCAAACCCACTTTCAACCACACACACACACACACACACACACACACACCAAGTTTAACTACACCCAACCGCCTAACACCATGAATTTCCTCCTCCTCGCAGCACTGACCGCCGTTTCCGTCCTTCCTTCACTGACTGGGGCCCAGTCGGTCGAGTACTGCACTGGAACGGGGCTTGCGGGGATTTGCAAGACCGCGAGCACGCCTGCTGGGACATGTGGTAAGCCCTACGCACCCCCATCTCCAACGCCCACTGAGTGAAAGCTTCGCAGTCAACGTCGATCTCGCCGTGAACGACCAAACCAAGTCCGCAGAGGTCACAAGCGGGCAGAACTGTGTCTTTTGGGAGTAAGCATATGCATGTGCTGCATACTGTGCTAGAATATTGATGATTCCCGTAGGGACGCTGACTGCCACGGGGGGCACACTACGCAGTTGGATGGAGGCATCCGTAATTTTGGGGACATCTGTGGAGGGTGGCAGAACCGCATCTCTTCGTTCAAGTGTTGTAATGGCGATGCATCGAGCACTTGGTGTGCGGGGAGCAAGCCGAAGTGTGCTTGACTGAAGCTCACGAGTGATGTACATACATACTCGCTGCCCTGTGAATGACCCCATGTCAAGTCTGTAGTGTATGCAGATCATGCAAATTGGTTCTGTTTCATTTCGCATACGTAGTGAACCCTGCTAAGCCTCCTTTCGGGCAATCATGGTAAGAATCGTAAGGTCTCGCGAGTCTTGCCTCGCGCCGAAATGCCATATCAAAATATTGGCAAGATGTAGTTCACGTTCTTTTGAAGAGGCGCAAAAAAATCAAGGTGGAGTCGAGAGGGAAATATTGGAGGGCGCACAGCATAGGATCGATGTGACGCGGCGTGCACTAGCGCAAGTTATCAACATGCGGCCCGTTCGATTCGGGGTGGAGTGACGCTGATGAGGCTCGACAGTTCAATTCTTTTCCTTTCTGCAACCTCTCTACATGCATATGTGCCTCCCTAATTCTGCGTCCCAAAAACTGAAGCATCGGAGTCTGAGCCCAAAAAGAAATCCGCCGAATCCAACTCTTCAAAGCTTTAAGTCTCACCGCTGACTCTGAAAATGTGAACGGGTAGAATGCAACTGAAAACGACGGCGAACGATCTGGACAGAATTAAGCAGAAATGTCTATAATCGGGCCAGACTGGGCAGCGTCCTCATGTCGGTACAGCACCTGCCTGTTCCTATTCCTCATCGACACCTCCGCAGTAACACACTTTCCCTCCTCGCTATCCATCTCTGGCGGCTCGGCGGCCATGATTTGTTTGATGTTGAGGAGGGCTCTCGAGGAGACGCCAGAGTATACACTGCGTTAGCCGAGGGTTCAATTCGCGGCTTATCAGGATTCAGGGGGGGAGCACGTACACAAGGGCGGGGCTGGGTTTGGGGGAGATCACGCAGAGGATCATGAGTCTCGGGCGGACATACATATGCATGAACGGACACGGATACGTACATGATGAGTACTTGATTCAGCGTTTCTCTCCCCGTGGTCCATATGAAAACCCCGGACCCAGCGGTGGCTGCGCACCGTGTCGGTAAATCGTATCAGTGCGGAAAGACGACGGTGACGTACCAAATACGAGGACGAACCACACCACCCCGTCACGAAGAAAAAGCTTCCACAGCGGCATCACGCTGCGGTCCGCGCCACGTAGCGTCACGGCGCATTTATACACCGTCATCGTGAACATGATGCATGTCTAGAATCCCCCCCGATTAGACCGTTTATAAATCAATGCAAGCCGTACATACCACGATGAGAGGGGCGGCGATATAAAGCGTGAGATATCTCGGAACATCTGGAATTATCGGATTTAGCGCTCTCCTGTTCTGAGAACCGATCCTCTACGTACTATAAGCGTAGCATCCCTTGATGATCGAGCTATGCGAATGAAAGTGAGACAGACAGTCAAAAATGAAAGCGTTGCTCAATACCCGAGATGCACATATTCTGGGCTCAGGCTCCATCGCCCGGCTTTTCAACTACCGCGTCAGACGTGACATCGCGGAAAGAATCGAGCCACACCTCTCATTTGTTGAAATGTCAAGACATCCACGCTAATCCTAGGCGCGGGTTTGCTCAGAGACAGCGCGAGAGGAAATGGCAGCATGGCGTACATGACGACAACCTCAGCTATATGATTAATGATTTTCGGTCATATAACAAAGGCTCAATGAGATGAGGCACGCACAAATGGCCAGGAATGCGAAGAACCAGACCATCCATCTCGGTCTCCCGTACAAGATCCATACTCTGCAATCGTGTTAGTTTCATGCAGGATTGCTGCCACGAAAATAAACACCTCAGCATCAGCACAAAGTCCACTGTCGCGATCAACACGATCGAAGACGAGCTTTGCACCTAGGTAGAACTGAATCAATTGTCGGACGGGCATCTGCAGACGTCTACTCACTTGCAACCAGCCGATGCAACTTCGAGTTTCAACTTATCGTTAGCTGATCGTTCGTATGTGAATGTGGGACGTACGACTAGAAATCATGCATTCAGAGAATGAGAATAATACTTATCATTAGCACGGTGCCCTCACCTGTGAAGAGCTGATATTTTGGAGAATGGCTGCCGTAGACTTTAGCTCTGGATGGCTGCGACGTTCTGGTACCATACCACTGACATTCAGGCTGCGCAACAAATCTGTTTTAGTTGGGATAGTCCATCACGCATGTATCTGCCACTTCTCACCTGATTACGATCGCGCTGAAATATCGATTCCATAACTTCATCCCAGTTAGAATCAATTGGAGAGAATCGCTACCCGGATTTATCGCGCACATAGATGACCTTGGCGATTCCTCCCAACGGCTCTTCCACATAAGCTCTGCCTGGGAAACGTGGTTTCAGAAATAGATCCCACTTGGGAGACATGGAACGAACCTCTTCAGGGATGCATACGATGTGATCATATCTGGGCGAGAATCGTCATAGTCACAGAAGAAGGCTGATTGCGGTCCGTACATGAGTATGCATAGCGCAGCAACTGTAGAGGAATACATTTTAGTCATCATCAAGAGCGAAAGAGCGCTACGCACCTGCGAGATATCCTGTGAGCCTCGAGTCGGCCGCCAGTTGTTGTATTTCAGAGTCGTTTGTACATGAGGCCCTGGGTAGATCCTAGGGCGGGCGGAGTCTGAGACAAGAAGATGGCGAAGGGGAGGGAGAACAGCCCGCAGCCACCCGCATAAAAGAACCCTACGTGCTGTGCATAGAACATTTCGGGGCGTCTTTATGATTAACGTCCTGTGAGCAACAGCATTTATTTTCGATACCTGAGGTAAGGATCAGACTAGGCGGAAAAGACCTGTCGTTTGAGGTAGAAGTGCGACGCAAGCGAAGGAACACCAATCGGTTCGTTTTCCACCCGAATGCTCGGGATTCTACTCGGTTTGAAGTGATGGCGAGTACTCCAGTTCGACTTCCTTCCTTTGTGACTCGTGAGCAGTGATCATATTGACGATAACGAAACATGAAAGGAAAATAAAAGCGGGATCTCACGCCGGCCGCAGCGCTCAAGGCAGAGATTCAAGGCCGCGGTCGAAGGCAGTGCCCTCCTGCGATGGCGCTGCAGATGGCGTTGGAGAGGTGAAAGAGCAGAGCTCTATAGACTGCAGCCTGCTATGAGAATAGAATTCGACATGATGGTTTGCGGAGAGATGAAGTCTACACAGCCTCATCGCCACGTAATAAACGAGTGATTTATACGTACTTGTATTGCCCGAGGTCGTCCTCATTTACCGGGATTGAGTGCCTTGTGAGTTGAACCCAAGTGCCCGCTCAAATCTGCGCGTGTACATGTGCCATTGAACAAGGGTCCGATAGATAATATGGAATCACCAATATGTACCTACATCAGCAAATCCTGATTTTTTCGCACTATGGCTATCTATGGAGCGCTACAGAGCGTTACAGAGCGGCCCATAGTGCCCCATAGTGCCTGTAGTGCCATAGTAAGGGGTTTTTGCTCTGTAGTGCTCTGTAGGGGCTCTGTAGTGCTCCAGAGTGCTACCAAGAATCAGGGTTTGCTGATGTACCTGCCTACTCTAACGAGTCAGCGATATCAACCCCCTTCAAATGCGACGGGGAGGACGCATGCGACGCGGTGGTGCGTAGCATAATGGCGGTGCCGTCCCGACCTGCCTCGCGGCGCGAGTTGTTGAAGTCGGAACGGAGACGAGCTCTCGCGTTGTTCGAGAGGATGGCGCGCAGCTCTTGGCGGGTGATGAGATGGTCCATCATCGTCTGCAAGCGTGATTCAGCGTCGTGGCACGGGGACGAGCGCAACTAACGGACGCATACGCACGTGGGTGTATATCCGCCCGATGGGGAGCGCGAAGATTGCTAGCATGTACGTCCCGCGGCGCGAATCGGAAACGTGAAAGTGTCCCCAGGGCGAAGACGGCTGAGCTGCGCTTAGATACATGCGATTGTGATTGCGAGAACGGCCTGAACCGACTCGCCTGTGAAGGAGCCAGATTGAACCGCGGTTCGAATCAGGCGATTGAGACCTTATCTGTCCGCTTGAACGACGTCTTGGATTTCGAGAAGATCCAGGTTAGGATGCCTACAATAACGACGCTGGTTTGATGGTGAGTCGCGCCAAAGGGGGCAGAGATCTCACCGGCGATGAGCACGTCGAGGGCCATCTGGAATGAAGATTTGCCTCCACAATTGGCTGGATGGCGGCGACCTTCACAACGCTGCGGGGGTAGAGGACCTCAGTGGAAGGCCCACCGAATTCGAGGGTACACATACTCGGAAAACATCCACGATTGAATTGCGGCGGCAAGGCCCATCCCAAACGTCGCCACTAGAGTCACAAAGAGGCACCCTGTGAGAATCTTATTTTTTGTGAAGGCGTATATTCTCCAGCTCTGGAACGATTGATTTATTATGGCGAGAATAGCAGTAACTGCGAAAGTAAGCAGTAAATCGGAGTGTAGGCGGAGGAGGGTTTCTTACCCATGGCCGTGAAAGAATATGGCCATAGAGCTTCTGATTAAGAGAAATACATTCAGCTGGGCTTCAAGTGGGGGCGAAAACTCCCCACCCGTAATGATCGCGGGGTTCGCAAAGTTTCTGCAGAACAAATGGTGGGTTGATTCGCCAGCGTTTGATTAAGTGCTCACTCACGCAACGCAATAAAACCTGACCAAAATCAGTGAAATATCAGACTATATCCGCCGACACCAGGAGGGTATTACTTACCATAACATATATACAAGCGAACCAGCTTGGGTAGCGTTGAGAATGAAAAGAAAAGCCACCATGGCTCTGGACGAAATCAGGATGGAATGTGGCCGAGAAAGATCGGGCATACCTGGTCCACCAAGGATCGTTATAGTCTGAATCATACGATTGTCGGCTCTGCACTTGCTTCGACTAGGAGAAGAACGCACCGGATAACCAGTATGTCCAGAACTGGGACATGATCACCCCCATTAAATACGTGTTGACTAGCGATGCGGTGAGTATATTTGAGCGCAAAGAAAAGATAAGAAAACTCACTGAGCACTCCCAGCAACGTAGCGCCTGAAAACGATAAGCCGTCATTCTAGAGGCGGTCGCGTAGTCCACTCGAGGAAGACAGTATATCACGAACCAATGGTCTCATCGAACTGCCCCATAGCTAGTATGAACACGAAAAGATGGGGAGAGAACTTAGGGAACGACGGGGGGCGCGGGGAGCTATGAGTGAGGGCTTGAAGACTACATATACGCGGACCCGACCTGCCGTACACAGGGGGCGTCGACCAGATTTTGTGGGGATAATTTAGGGCCCGACTTGGATGATCCGTGGATGATCATGACGATTCATGGAAGATGGATATCCAGCAATATCCATAAAAATACTGCAAAGTGGAATATAGATTAGCTGGATGTCGCGAAGACTGCTGGTGCAGGCTGGTACACCTACAATGCCCATGGCTGCCCATGGGTGAGCTCGGTATTGACTGAAAAAAATTCAAGATTATCTCCATCCTAGATTCGTGAATCATCATTCGTCCACATGCCAACTGGGTAAAGTTATAGACCGCTACGCGGACTTGGCTGATGCTGCGAGGCGCTGGCGCTGGCCAGGCGGCTCGATGTGAGGGACTGAGGACTGGTGCAGGGCGTCGTCTCATACCCAAGAGCAGACCCAAGCCCTGATCGGAAGACCTCCGTCCAGGTCTGCCGTTCAGTGTGAAAGAGAGAATCGTACCTACCCAATTGGCTGTCGTAGGGCTCCCCTATCAAGCAGTCTCCTCAACATCTGAACATCCCCGGCCCGACCACAATAGCAACCGCGGGAGCAAAACTCGGATTATGGTACGCCATTGTTCAGGTGCGTTCAGTGCGGATACGTCAAGATTGCAACGGCCACGACAACTTGGTTAAAAGGCTGGAATTGCAAACTAAAAGAACATTTTAGGAGCTGTATCTGGCGGGTTGAAGCGAAGAGTGGGGTGCAAAAGATCCACGAGTCTGCAGACTGCGTCGACTGCTGTGGCAGAATAGATAAGTCCGGGAAGTTGCGACATCCACACGGGGGAACATTAGGACC